>JBBEEM010000112.1:0-26348 GCA_037305995.1 Sclerodermus sp. 'alternatusi'
CGAGGCGGGACCTAAGCGGGTTGGTGGGAAGAGGGGGTGTTCTGTTCCAGGCCTGAGGAGGCTGGAACTGCTTCTCGAAACTCCTAGGACCGACGGAGTCAGCCCTGAGGGGAGACTGAGTGGCCGGGATATGCCGCCCTGTCCCTCTGGCGAGCCCGAGAGGAGAAACCTATGAATGTCCGGACTTCGGGGACTTGGCAGGGTTCCCGGAGGACGGAAAGTTTCAGGAAGGGTTGCTGGTTACCCGACCTAACCAGCTGGCGCCCTGAAGCACGGTATCGAGAGGGAACAGGCCGAAGGTAACACACCTTCGTCTGCATGGACTGTATTCAAAAATAGAAGCTGCGATTCGCTATATAGCTGCTCATTCTGTAAGTTTGTTAATACCCACAACTATTAATACTGTGGAATCTTTTCAAGCAATTGTTTGTAATAATATTGCTGGTAAAAAAATTAATTGAAATAATTGTTGCATTATTATGAGACACAGATATTAACATCGACATAGTCTTCGTCAGACGTAAAGTATAGCGTAGACAAGTGGGAAATAGTTCTTGCTCTCACTCACAAGTGTGATTAAAATATTTGTTGGTTGGTTGATAGAAGAAAAACTACAGTGAAATATTTATATGAAATATACAGGGTATTTTAGTGAGGTACGGATAACTTTTAAGGAGTTGTAAAAGGAGTGATTCTAAGACGATTTCTCATTTACCACTTTTTTAATTGAAGCTTAGTTTATGAGATATTTTATGATAAAATATTTCTTTTTTTTTAACTACACGCTGTAGTTTTACCTGCATGAGGATACAGGTTCGTAGAGACTACCACCACATTCTCTTTAGCGTCCAGATGTCAGTATGTAGCAAGGTAAAATAAAAATAAATTTGCAACATTAATTTGAGAAAGAATAGTATTGCGAAAACTGATCTATAGATCTCGTATGAAGTATACTTCATTTAAATAGTTTACTGTAGGGTGTCTCCTATTGACCCATTGATAAGCACTTTGATCTCAGTTATGAGTGAGAATAAGCATTATTCAACAATTGTTTACATTATACTCTACGTTTGATCCGTACGTGTCGGTCTACTCCTGTAGAAAAATATGGGGTTCTTGACGTGGCCAAATGACTATAAAAAAAAGTTTTTCGAAAGTAAAATATTACTGGACTATGGCTATATATTGGAGATTTGGAAGACCAATTTGTTCATTGCTTTTTAAAATGTTGTCGCGTGCGACAGGTCCACTGTACTAGCACTAAACAAGTGTAGTGTATCAATTTATATTACATATAGTTTTGGTCTATTACTCAACAATAGTTCTGCGCAAGAAAATGCCAGCACTGAGCAATGTTCACCCATTGAGTTGCTTAAGGTCTAGCGCAACATAAAAATTTTGTGGATCCATTTCGATGTTAATTCGAAGCATTGTGCTAGCAGTAATAGTTACAGTTTAATATTAATAAATAAAACATAATTTAGGACTGAATTTAAAGATTTAACAATTATTCCAAGATTATACATATATATATATCCAAATGGTATAATATGGGGACATTTATCAAAATCCATATATAAGTTTAAAATGTTGTATAGTTTAAGAAACTATAACCATATATATACTTTGAAGAATAAAATTTTAGTTTTTGTTTAAAAAACATTAAATTTACCATCTAAGGGATAATATGAGGACCTTTGTATAAACATCTTTTAAAGTATAATATGAGAACATTGTATTTTATCTAAATGGAATAATATGAGGACATTTTTTAAGGTAAACATTTTCATACAAAAACTGGTATAGTTTCTAAAACTATACTGATATAGCTTCTTTTAATTATAAACAATGATTTTTTATATAATAAACAATTCAATTATGCATGTAAGGTATAATATGAGGACGCTAAAGTATTTCGTCTGTAAGATCTGTATATCTAGAGGGTATCATTGTTTCACATCCTAAATCGACATCTCCCATTTTTACACATCCCATTTTTGCACATGGGAAGCACTGCTTCTCCACTTTTTTTTAAGTTGAAAAAGAAGATTATTTAAATTTAAAATATTATGCAAAAATTAATTTAGAAAATACTTATCTGCAAATATTACTACAAATTAAATTTAATAAAAGCTGTCATCATTAAAACTATTCTTCACTTTTGAAAAAGTTACTTTAATCTAAATAGAAAATCATAATTTCTGCCCTTCAATGGTATATCCCAGCTTTCGACTAAATCTGCAATTAGTAGTTTTCCATATATGCTTTTCCGCGGATAACAGCCACCGGACAGGACCCAGCCTCGCCGAAAAGAGGACAGGAAACCCCCTAGGTAAATACCTCCCCGAGGAAACGCACCTCCCCCCCCCCCCCAGATAAGTTCCTACCAACCCTATCAAACGCGTTGGGATCCCCACGAAGGCGCCACCCCAGCAGTCGAACATCCGGGGGTAATGGGTTTTAGAATCACTCTCTCTACAATCTCTTAAATTTATGGTATATGTCAATGTACAGCCTGTATTTGGTAGTTTAAGTGTGAGTGAAGTTTTGACAGATGTCAAAAATATTTAGTATTAATGTATAATTCAAATTGTAGCAAATGTATCTAATTTGTTAACTAAAATAAATAAATATTTAGCATTAATTGTGTCTTCAAAACTATTTTTTACTATTAAATTAGTAAAGCAAATTTAAGAAGTTATATTAGTGTGAGAAGATTATTGTTAATCTATACTCTGGTATGATAGATAAGTTTGAGGATTTTATACATAAAATATAAAATAATAATTAACTTGTGACTTAATTAGGAATAACATCTATTGTATTAGCGAGGTTTGAAAATTTAGAAGATATTAAATTTATATAAATATGTGATCAGTGTAAACACCAATGCTCATACACTGAGTCTAGAGCTATAAATTGATGAGTTTAGTTTGCATGCGGAGGATCAAGAGAAACAATTAAAATTCTCCTGTCGTAGATCATCCCTACAAATAATGCATGATGGTAGATTATTGCAGTTTTTATAGTTATGAGTACAGCACCTAGTACATATGTCAAATCTATTGATGGTTTTACTGTTACAACTTATCGATAAGTGGCCAAAATGATGGCACTTTAGGCATCTTTTAATTGAATAGATAGGTTTAATAAAGCTATTGCGCAATGCAGATTTAATTATGAATTGAGAGTTAAGAAGTTGATCCGCCATTGCTGTATTTATAAGAAATCTTGCAGATTTGATATTACTGTATCTGTTTTCTTTTATGTGTAAGAATCTATAGCTTTTGTAGTCTACTGCATTAATAAATTCTTCTATTTCATGTTGAATTTCTATATTGATTTTTAATATATAAAAGTTGCATAATTCCAATAAAGTTTGGAGAATCAGGATTTTGTTAAGAGTTTAAAGAAGGTAACATCATCTATGAAAGTTTTAAATTTCTTAATTTGATCAAAATCTTTATTGTCAATGTGGATATACAAGTCCATAGAGTCGTATAGCTTAATATTAATTATTGTGAGATCCAGATCTGTGGGATTAATTTTAAGCATGTCTACTTCGAGGTTTTCTATTGTAAGTAGGTTTGTAGGTGTGTTTGTATTTATGTTAATTACAGTTTTCAGATCCCTTATCATGAGTATCGTTCAGGGCTGAATCGCTTTTTAAACTGATGTAATTATCAAGAAGGTTGTCTTCATAGACAGATGTCCTTGATGTAGTAGAATCTGTATTAATAGAGGCCATTCATTCCAAATATTCCTTCCATAATCAGGAACCTGTGAAACAATAGTATTCCACAAAGTACTAACTTCATTAACCATTGAAATAAAATGAAATATAAATACTTATCTATAAAGCACTAAAAAACTAAAACATATATCATTAAAATATTTATTTTCATTTAGTTTTGGTCTATATTTGGCTTCCTGATCCCCAAGAGGACCAGCTGTCAAAAACTGTCAAAATATCAGTGATTAAGTGTAGTTATATGAAATATTTATAGTTTAATGTTAACTGTGTTTATGTATTGTGAAAAATAAAATATGTTATTAAAATATGATTTAATATTTGTGTGTTACTGATTATTTATTCCCCTGCACGTCCCATGATAGTATTGCCATGATGACATAACCTGAATCCGCAAAAGTGGTTTATGTTATTGAAATTTAAATCTTTGCACGGTAAACATATGGGTGGGCAAGAGCAATTAATATGACAATGGCCATATCCCTCACACCTTCTGTATATATTAAATCTATTAATTTCCTTATTTGAGCAATTATTACTCATATGTACCAAACGGTGACATTTTTGGCATTTTTTTGTAGATTTTACTCTTTTGATTGTACGACAGGACTAACCAGTTATAGCTTGACTGGATTGTTGTAGTTTGTTAGTAGTAGTAAATTATCCAGAATAAGTCTAGCCAATTTAGAGCCATCTTTGTTTATTCTAATATAGAGAAATTTATAGAAAATGCATAAATTTGTTGGATGATGTTACTCTCATGAGTAGAGTTATCAATATTATTTACTTTACGGAGGGACGTAGAAGATTCGACCCTACTAAAAGTAGTTAAGTCACTGTATTTGTCAAATTCATTTTTTAATTTCAGTGCGTCAACCAAAATTGCATTCTTAAAAGTGTATATCACTTCATATGGATTTTCATGGGATTTAAGAGTTATTCTGAAGAGTTGAATACCCAATTTAGTAGGATTGATATTGGATTAAATTGAACGTAGTTTCTCAGTGAAGACATCCCTGGAGAGAATATCCTTCATGAAGAGTTTCACTATAAAATTCTTGTGCACTTTATTAGATCTATAAATAGAGTTTTTATCACTAGGAATGTTAACATCTCGACCAGCTTCACTAAACTCACTCGTAGAGTCAAGGGAGTTATCACCATTTTAAGAGGATGCCACATCTGACATCTTAGATTCAACATCACTATTACAATTAGAATCTAATTAATTAATTTTAATAATATGTTTCATAGAACGTGGACTGGTGGTAGAAAGATTTGGGTTTCTCTTAATAGGGAGAGTCACGACTTTCACCATATCACTATTTTTATTACATAAGTTAGTAGATTGCTTATTATCACATTTTTTCACTGTGGAATTAGCATTTCCACCAACATTACCAATTACACTGGAAAAGGAATGGTGTGTAACACAGATTTGAAGAGAGGATGCAACATCAGAATGCGTAGATTGCGCATCACTATCATTTGTGGAATCTAGTTTAAATTTGTTTTTAGTTTTAACATATTTTTTCTCACTAACACCAGGTACAGAAAGATAGGATGAACACATCAAGCTCTTTATACACTTTTTAGACTTTGGCATCTTGTCACATTGTTCCAAATCCTCATGATTGAGAGTAATTTTAAGATTTAAGTTTATAATATTATTGAGGTTATCGTGTCAAATCAAATAGTTAGCTTCAAGGTTCTTAACGCAGTGTTCCAAGGCAGAGATTTTATTCTCATATTGAGAATTATGTGCCTTTTTTAATTATTTGATCATCGTAGAAAGATCATCATTTTTAAAACTAATTGAACTATTTAGCATAATATAATATTGCACTACGTTGCAATATTTTGACATTTAGGGAATCAGTATTGGATTTTAGGCTCTTCACCTCATTATGTAGATCATTATTCTTATTACATAAGTACTTTGTTTAAATATTTTAATTCTTTTATAGCTGTGTTATTATTCTGGGACAATAAATGTAGTTTATCAATCTAAAAAACAAGATTCTTCTTAGAAATAGTTAGAGTATTGTTCAGAATCCACTTAGAATCACATATCAAATTTTTTACAAGAGATAATTTTTATTGCAAATTTTTACCTCTTTAAAAATGATCTGATTCAAAATATCAGTATATCCTATCGTTTCTCCGTAAATTAAGAAAAACTGTAAAATGTGTAAAATTGTTACAACTAATGTAAAATTCGGAAAGAGGGGAGAAAAATAAAGAAAATGATGTATAACAATATATGGATATGTTCTTTTATTCGGAAGTTATAAGTGTTTGAACATTAACCTTGAGATTCCTTAATAAACGCTGTAACCTAATAATCTGCGAACCTCCGTTTTTCATCTGTTCGGTTCGAGATAGCCATTTTTTGCCATGGACACTTTTCGTTGCAAATTTTTACCTCTTTAAGAATGGTCTGATTCAAAAAATCAGTATCTCGCATTGTTTCGCCGCAAATCAAGAAAAACTGTAAACTGTTAAAAATTGTTACAATTAATGTAAAATTCGAAAAGAGGGGAGAAAAATAAAGAAAATGATGTATAACAATATATGGATATGTTCTTTTATTCGGAAGTTATAAGCGTTTGAACATTAACCTTGAGATTCCTTAATAAACGCTGTAACCTAATAATCTGCGAACCTCCGTTTTTCATCTGTTCGGTTCGAGATAGCGATTTTTTGCAAGGGACACTTTTCGTTGCAAATTTTTACCTCTTTAAGAATGGTCTGATTCAAAAAATCAGTATCTCACACAGTTTCGCCGCAAATCAAGAAAAACTGTAAACTGTTAAAAATTGTTGCAACTAATGTAAAATTCGAAAAGAGGGGAGAAAAATAAAGAAAATGATGTATAACAATATATGGATATGTTCTTTTATTCGGAAGTTATAAGCGTTTGAACATTAACCTTGAGATTCCTTAGTAAACGCTGTAACCTAATAATCTGCGAACCTCCGTTTTTCATCTGATCTGTTCGAGATAGCCATTTTTTGCAAGGGACACTTTTCGTTGCAAATTCTTACCACTTTAAGAATGGTCTGATTCAAAAAATCAGTATCTCACTCAGTTTCGCCGCAAATCAAGAAAAACTGTAAACTGTTAAAAATTGTTACAACTAATGTAAAATTAGAAAAGAGGGGAGAAAAATAAAGAAAATGATGTATAACAATATTTGGATACGTTCTTTTATTCGGAAGTTATAAGCGTTTGAACTTTAACCTTGAGATTCCTTAATAAACGCTGTAACCTATTAATCTGCGAACTACCGTTTTTCTTCTGATCGTTGCGAGATAGCGATTTATTGCAAGAGACACTTTTCGTTGTAAATTTTCACCTCTTTAAGAATGGTTTGATTCAAAAAATTAGTATCTCGCATAGTTTGGACGCAGATCAAGAAAAACAATAGAATCTGTGTAATTGTATAATCAAATGGATATTCTGAAAGATGGACTTAGACAAATAAAATGATATATTGTAATATGTAGTTGTGATTATTTATTGAAAATATTTATACACAATTATACTAGTAATGCATAACAAATCGTTTTAGAATCATCCTCTAGAGATAAATTTAAAGAAATGTATAATTTTTTTAAGTATAAAGAATTTGTAAACATTGTATGAATTTTTTATAAATTTTACAATATGCAACTAGTAAATAGTCTGATCTAAAATCTCTTTTATAATATCGTAATCATAACAATTGTTTCAAAATTTATTGTACTTTTAAGAGTATACTAATACCTTTTAAAACCACATTTTATAGTTAGGCAGAACAGTCATCTGGTTTACACAAAATAACATAGCATTTTGTTCCTTCAATTAGTTTACTGTTTATTCTTATCAAATTGTACATTTATACTAAAAAATTAAAATTAACATCAAAAAGTAGTTAATGAATAATCATCTTAGAACGAACTTCGCTTCAACCCCGTAAATTTATTAAATATATCATAATTAAGCTCTGTACATTGACGGACAGTCGAGGATACATGTATAGAGTACAAAAGTGACACACTCCACAAATATAGGGGCTGTAGAAGTAATGATTTTAATATAATTTCTTATGTACCACTTTTCAATTTAAGTCTTATTTCTTTCAATTTTTGTTCTTTCAAATTTTATTATTTAATTTTATATTTTAAAATACTTTGTTCCTATTGTCACGATACCTATTTGTAATACTTAATATAAAAATAATCTAATTTTTTATATTATATAGAATATTTTAAAAAGAAACATGCAAATATTATGGCAAATATAGACATAACAATTATGTACATTGTACTTTATTAATTTTTATTTGAATTCTATTATACATTAGGGACATGCAAAATTAAAAACATAGCTTATAAGTAAACCAAAATATTTTTATTATATTATTTGTAATAAATTTTAAAAATTTATAATTATAATATTACTTTATAATATATTATGATTTTTCATTTTTTTTTTCGATATGTGTGCAGCCATGTTCTTAATTGAGCAACTGTACGTCGTGATAAACATGGTGTTTTTTGTATTAAAGTTTGAAATTCTTTACCACTTATTGGTTCATTTTTGTCTATTTTATTTTTGAATTCGCAAAGCACTGCTTGCTTTTCTTTGTTACTCCACACTGTCCGTTTAATAGGCTCAGCAAAAGCTGCTAAAAATTAATTTAATATTAATATAAAAAAAAACTGGAACGTAAGAAAAGAAGGAAGATGAAAAAAGATGAAGGAAAAAAATTAGAAGATTTACATGGCGAACGACGTTTCTTTTTTAACAATTTCAATTCTGAGTAACTTCGATTTTTGCTAGAGTTTGCATCTTGTTTTTCTGAAAATGATAATTATTAGTCAAATAATAAAATAATTAAAATTGTAAAGATAATATAGATTTTTATTTGAAAATTAAGAAAAAGTTCATTTTTACCTTCAATTGATGATGAAGTAGTATTACAGCTTTCTGTACAAGACTTATTTATAAAGTTACCTTGAGATTTATCATCATCATCTGATTCACTTTTATCGTTATCACTTTCATGCATACCTTGAGCTGCTTCTAAAAGTCTTGATATTTCTAAAATATCCTTCGTTATAACAGGTTTTCTATAAATTTCCTTGTGAATTTTATCATGATGCCCCATAAAGTTAGCTAAATCATTAATTTGTATATCTGATAAATTTAGTGATATTCCCATTGTTGCGATATGATGTCTTAATTTTGTGCCCCTCAATAAGTGGGGAGATTGTGCTTCACATAAATTAGCATATTTGACCATTAACTCATAAGCTTGAAAATGTTTCTTTTCAGTTTTATCGTTTCCTGATATACCAAAAACATATGGATTATTTTTATGTACACGAGCTTGTTTACGGTAATGCAAAAATATTTCAATACACTGATGCATAAAATTGTCCAATAAAACAGGAACAAGACGGCCTAATTTTCCTCGAATTGAGAATCTTATATATTTGCTGGCTATTTCCTGTGATTCTTTAGATAATGTTTTAAATATGTCAGGATTTGTTGTAATACTTAATTTTTTATAATTTTTATAATCTGTTATTAGTAATCTTTCTAATTCTCCAGGTCTTCTTCTGTTAAACAATTGAATGGATATTAAAGTGGTTTCTCCTAAAGCCTTCCATGCGGTATAAACAAAGTTTTTTTTCAAAATTTGATACGATTCTTTTTTCTTAATTTCTAAGTAATTGTGCAATTTTTTAATGTCATCTAATAATGGCAATTCGCATTTTTTTGCTCGTCTTTTCGTTGTAATCGATTCAATCACAGTTTTATTTACACTGCTCCCAAAATCTTCATTAAATAATTTTAAAAAATCTTCAGCATTTACTTTTTCATTTGGCTTATGATTTTTGATACATTAACTAATATAAATTTCACCCAATAATTTAACGAGTGTACCAATATTCGATGCATTTACAGGAGATTCATAAGCATCTTTTTCTTTATTAAATTTTGCAACGACATTAACCGCATCGATAAAAGTGTCGTAATATTTAGGGTCATACAAAGATTCAAATGTATCTATTGTCGGACTAATATTTTTCATTGCTATTAATAATCGCCCAATTAGACGCAGGCGGGCACGTATCATTTTAAAATGATGGCTAGAGTGTCTGTATTTCACGCACATTTTGTTTGCATATATTATTATAAGTTTGTCGTATCTAATTACTCGAGAAACATTATCTTCTCGCATTACTGGGAAAAGTTTTCTTCTTACAACTTCAGTAGCAATTTCGTGAATTTTCCCTTCTATGCGACGTCCCATTACTTTCACAACGTGACTACTTTTTCCGCTACGACCTGTGCATTTTCTAAAATGATGCCGTAAGGTCGATTTACATAAATATGCTTTACAATTACCGCATGCCATATAATTATTGATTGTTTTTGTTTTATTTATTCTAGCACGTCTGACAGGGATAAAACCTTTGTTTGTATAATCAGAAATATTATTAAATATAAAATCCCCTTGTTTTCTAATTGTGCTTATAACTTCTGCTCTTTCTTTTGATTTTTTAGGTAACAATGCAAACTTCTGTACATTTTCTTCCTTTGAGTGTACAGTTTCCAAATGTCTTGCTATTTTGGATACTAATTTTCGACAATAAAAACAAAAATGCTTTTTTACACCAGTGTTGCTTGTAGGAACCAAAAAATCATCATCCTTTCGAACTGATAATCCATCAATACTTTTTATTACAGATATGTCCATTCCTTCTGATATATTGGATTTGTCGATTGAATTAAAATTCTTGGATCCAGAATCATTATTTTGAACATCACTATAAAAAGATGATATATCACTGTCTGCTGGCTTGTACGCAGGATCATCTGGATCACTATCACATTGAATGTCTTCGTCTGAAAAAAGATATTTACCAACAAAATCTTATAAACAATAATTATTATACTGAATAAAATTAATATTTAATTAATTAAAATTATTATAAATTATGATTTATTTAATGTTAATTAATGTAATATTAATACTAGATTTACCAGCTATTTAAATATAACTTAGTTCTACCAAATTATACAAAGTAACTACGAATATATATAAAGTAACATTAAGTTGATAAAATATATTCTCTACTTATAACTACAAAAGTCATAATATCACTTCGGAAAGCAATGTTACGTGCAGTAGAAATTTTAAATTGAAATTGCACAACCAGTTAAAGTGACTGGTCTGGTAAATCTAGTGTTAATATATATTAATATGAACTAATTAATTAATTAGTATTAATTAAAATTATTAATTTACCATTATTTAAATGTAGTGAATTTATACTAGCAATATCTGTTCTCAATAATTCATTTACAATTATTAAAATTATTAACTTACCATTATTTAAATGTAGTGAATTTATACTAGCAATATCTGTTCTCAATAATTCATTTACAAGATCGCATTTAACATTACATTCAACTTTTTTTATAAAAGAGAAAAATATACTATTATTATTATTATTATAATACAAGGCCTAAATCTTAATTAAAAACGATAACTTACCAATACTTGACTGAAGAACATTGTTAAAGTTTCTATCATTATCTAATAATTCTTTCATGGGATCGCATGTATCATTACATTCATCTTTTTCTATAAAAGACAACATAATTATTTTACTATTAATATTATACACAGCCTAAACTAAATCTTAATTAAAAACGATAACTTACCAATACTTGACTGAAGAACAATATTAAAGTTTATATCTGTGTCTAATAATTCTTTTATGGGATCGCATATAACATTATATTCACCTTCTTCTATAAAAGAGAAAAATATTTTAGTATTATTATTATATACAGCCTATGCTAAATCTTAATTAAAAACAATAATTTACCAATACTTGAATGAAGAACATTATTAAAGTTTTTATCTGTGTCTAATAATTCGTTTATGGGATCATTTATAACATTACCATCTTTACATTCACCTATAACTAAGAATATTAATTCATTAATATCACAGTTAAATTAAATCTTAAATAAAATATTACCATCATTTGATGAAGTGATTTATTATTAGCCTTATCCGTCTTTAAAATTTTGCACAAAGATTTTTTTATAATATCATTATACTTAACACCTTCTGCAGACTGATTGATTAAAATTAATAGCTTACCTTTTTTATATTCAAGAAGACTCATTTTTTTTTTAAGAGATTCAATTTTTTGTATAATACATCTTTTTAATAATACTTTTGGTAAATTCTGCTGAATGTTATATTTTATTTTATTTAAGGTATCTGGATTTTCTAAATATTAAATATATAAAAAAAATAATATCACAACACATTATTAAATTATTATTAAATTATACCGTGTGCTGCAACAATGAACGCTTTTCTCCGTTTATTTTCTAGATTTATAAAGCGGTAACTTTTATTATTAGTTTTAAAATCACATTCGTATTTTTTAACAAAATAATTATTATTTTTTAATTTTAGTAATACAAATTTGCACTTCATCTTTGTTATAATTTTTGTTAATATTGATCCGATGCGTAGAATGGTGTTATAAACAACTAATCTAGAACAGTAGTGACCAGTTATAATTCTAGGTTCTTCCCCGTTACTCGTTCCGGCAGTATTCCCCACCACTTTTTTTCGCCGAGGCTATAAATTATCAAAACATACAACGTTTTTTATATGAAAATTGTCTACCAATAGATTCATGTGAAGATAGAATGTTAAAGATTACAAATACTCACATTTGTCTTTTAATTATGGTTCGATCACGAAAAATCCTAATTAAGACGCAATAACATATAACGCTTGAATAACTTAATGAATTTAGTGAACAGCATAAATATTTTTTCGTAAAATAAAAAAGCTTATATATTAAAAATTTTGAATAAAAAATGACATAAAAATTAAAAAATATTATTATATTTGATCTAATTAACTGTACTAGAATGTCAATTAGTTTTAACAATTTTAAACGTTTTACGGTTTTTTTTATTTTGCGCCGAAACAATGCGAGATACTGATTTTTTGCATCAGACCATTCTTAAAGAGGTAAACATTTACAACGAAAAGTGTCCCTTGCAAAAAATTGCTATCTCGAACAGATCAGATGAAAAACGGAGGTTCGCAGATTATTAGGTTACAGCGTTTAGTAAGGAATCTCAAGGTTAATGTTCAAACGCTTATAACTTCCGAATAAAAGAACATATCCATATATTGTTATACATCATTTTCTTTATTTTTCTCCCCTCTTTTCGAATTTTACATTAATTGTAACAATTTTACACATTTTACAGTTTTTCTTGATTTGCGGCGAAACTGTGTGAGATACTGATTTTTTGAATCAGACCATTCTTAAAGTGGTAAGAATTTGCAACGAAAAGTGTCCCTTGCAAAAAAACGCTATCTCGAACAGATCAGATGAAAAACGGAGGTTCGCAGATTATTAGGTTACAGCGTTTATTAAGGAATCTCAAGGTTAATGTTCAAACGCTTATAACTTCCGAATAAAAGAACATATCCATATATTGTTATACATCATTTTCTTTATTTTTCTCCCCTCTTTTCGAATTTTACATTAATTGTAACAATTTTTAACAGTTTACAGTTTTTCTTGATTTGCGGCGAAACAATGCGAGATACTGATTTTTTGAATCAGACCATTCTTAAAGAGGTAAAAATTTGCAACGAAAAGTGTCCATGGCAAAAAATGGCTATCTCGAACCGAACAGATGAAAAACGGAGGTTCGCAGATTATTAGGTTACAGCGTTTATTAAGGAATCTCAAGGTTAATGTTCAAACACTTATAACTTCCGAATAAAAGAACATATCCATATATTGTTATACATCATTTTCTTTATTTTTCTCCCCTCTTTCCGAATTTTACATTAGTTGTAACAATTTTACACATTTTACAGTTTTTCTTAATTTACGGAGAAACGATAGGATATACTGATATTTTGAATCAGATCATTTTTAAAGAGGTAAAAATTTGCAATAAAAATTATCTCTTGTAAAAAATTTGATATGTGATTCTAAGTGGATTCTGAACAATACTCTAACTATTTCTAAGAAGAATCTTGTTTTTTAGATTGATAAACTACATTTATTGTCCCAGAATAATAACACAGCTATAAAAGAATTAAAATATTTAAACAAAGTACTTATGTAATAAGAATAATGATCTACATAATGAGGTGAAGAGCCTAAAATCCAATACTGATTCCCTAAATGTCAAAATATTGCAACGTAGTGCAATATTATATTATGCTAAATAGTTCAATTAGTTTTAAAAATGATGATCTTTCTACGATGATCAAATAATTAAAAAAGGCACATAATTCTCAATATGAGAATAAAATCTCTGCCTTGGAACACTGCGTTAAGAACCTTGAAGCTAACTATTTGATTTGACACGATAACCTCAATAATATTATAAACTTAAATCTTAAAATTACTCTCAATCATGAGGATTTGGAACAATGTGACAAGATGCCAAAGTCTAAAAAGTGTATAAAGAGCTTGATGTGTTCATCCTATCTTTCTGTACCTGGTGTTAGTGAGAAAAAATATGTTAAAACTAAAAACAAATTTAAACTAGATTCCACAAATGATAGTGATGCGCAATCTACGCATTCTGATGTTGCATCCTCTCTTCAAATCTGTGTTACACACCATTCCTTTTCCAGTGTAATTGGTAATGTTGGTGGAAATGCTAATTCCACAGTGAAAAAATGTGATAATAAGCAATCTACTAACTTATGTAATAAAAATAGTGATATGGTGAAAGTCGTGACTCTCCCTATTAAGAGAAACCCAAATCTTTCTACCACCAGTCCACGTTCTATGAAACATATTATTAAAATTAATTAATTAGATTCTAATTGTAATAGTGATGTTGAATCTAAGATGTCAGATGTGGCATCCTCTTAAAATGGTGATAACTCCCTTGACTCTACGAGTGAGTTTAGTGAAGCTGGTCGAGATGTTAACATTCCTAGTGATAAAAACTCTATTTATAGATCTAATAAAGTGCACAAGAATTTTATAGTGAAACTCTTCATGAAGGATATTCTCTCCAGGGATGTCTTCACTGAGAAACTACGTTCAATTTAATCCAATATCAATCCTACTAAATTGGGTATTCAACTCTTCAGAATAACTCTTAAATCCCATGAAAATCCATATGAAGTGATATACACTTTTAAGAATGCAATTTTGGTTGACGCACTGAAATTAAAAAATGAATTTGACAAATACAGTGACTTAACTACTTTTAGTAGGGTCGAATCTTCTACGTCCCTCCGTAAAGTAAATAATATTGATAACTCTACTCATGAGAGTAACATCATCCAACAAATTTATGCATTTTCTATAAATTTCTCTATATTAGAATAAACAAAGATGGCTCTAAATTGGCTAGACTTATTCTGGATAATTTACTACTACTAACAAACTACAACAATCCAGTCAAGCTATAACTGGTTAGTCCTGTCGTACAATCAAAAGAGTAAAATCTACAAAAAAATGCCAAAAATGTCACCGTTTGGTACATATGAGTAATAATTGCTCAAATAAGGAAATTAATAGATTTAATATATACAGAAGGTGTGAGGGATATGGCCATTGTCATATTAATTGCTCTTGCCCACCCATATGTTTACCGTGCAAAGATTTAAATTTCAATAACATAAACCACTTTTGCGGATTCAGGTTATGTCATCATGGCAATACTATCATGGGACGTGCAGGGGAATAAATAATCAGTAACACACAAATATTAAATCATATTTTAATAACATATTTTATTTTTCACAATACATAAACACAGTTAACATTAAACTATAAATATTTCATATAACTACACTTAATCACTGATATTTTGACAGTTTTTGACAGCTGGTCCTCTTGGGGATCAGGAAGCCAAATATAGACCAAAACTAAATGAAAATAAATATTTTAATGATATATGTTTTAGTTTTTTAGTGCTTTATAGATAAGTATTTATATTTCATTTTATTTCAATGGTTAATGAAGTTAGTACTTTGTGGAATACTATTGTTTCACAGGTTCCTGATTATGGAAGGAATATTTGGAATGAATGGCCTCTATTAATACAGATTCTACTACATCAAGGACATCTGTCTATGAAGACAACCTTCTTGATAATTACATCAGTTTAAAAAGCGATTCAGCCCTGAACGATACTCATGATAAGGGATCTGAAAACTGTAATTAACATAAATACAAACACACCTACAAACCTACTTACAATAGAAAACCTCGAAGTAGACATGCTTAAAATTAATCCCACAGATCTGGATCTCACAATAATTAATATTAAGCTATACGACTCTATGGACTTGTATATCCACATTGACAATAAAGATTTTGATCAAATTAAGAAATTTAAAACTTTCATAGATGATGTTACCTTCTTTAAACTCTTAACAAAATCCTGATTCTCCAAACTTTATTGGAATTATGCAACTTTTATATATTAAAAATCAATATAGAAATTCAACATGAAATAGAAGAATTTATTAATGCAGTAGACTACAAAAGCTATAGATTCTTACACATAAAAGAAAACAGATACAGTAATATCAAATCTGCAAGATTTCTTATAAATACAGCAATGGCGGATCAACTTCTTAACTCTCAATTCATAATTAAATCTGCATTGCGCAATAGCTTTATTAAACCTATCTATTCAATTAAAAGATGCCTAAAGTGCCATCATTTTGGCCACTTATCGATAAGTTGTAACAGTAAAACCATCAATAGATTTGACATATGTACTAGGTGCTGTACTCATAACTATAAAAACTGCAATAATCTACCATCATGCATTATTTGTAGGGATGATCTACGACAGGAGAATTTTAATTGTTTCTCTTGATCCTCCGCATGCAAACTAAACTCATCAATTTATAGCTCTAGACTCAGTGTATGAGCATTGGTGTTTACACTGATCACATATTTATATAAATTTAATATCTTCTAAATTTTCAAACCTCGCTAATACAATAGATGTTATTCCTAATTAAGTCACAAGTTAATTATTATTTTATATTTTATGTATAAAATCCTCAAACTTATCTATCATACCAGAGTATAGATTAACAATAATCTTCTCACACTAATATAACTTCTTAAATTTGCTTTACTAATTTAATAGTAAAAAATAGTTTTGAAGACACAATTAATGCTAAATATTTATTTATTTTAGTTAACAAATTAGATACATTTGCTACAATTTGAATTATACATTAATACTAAATATTTTTGACATCTGTCAAAACTTCACTCACACTTAAACTACCAAATACAGGCTGTACATTGACATATACCATAAATTTAAGAGATTGTAGAGAGAGTGATTCTAAAACCCATTACCCCCGGATGTTCGACTGCTGGGGTGGCGCCTTCGTGGGGATCCCAACGCGTTTGATAGGGTTGGTAGGAACTTATCTGGGGGGGGGGAGGTGCGTTTCCTCGGGGAGGTATTTACCTAGGGGGTTTCCTGTCCTCTTTTCGCGAGGCTGGGTCCTGTCCGGTGGCTGTTATCCGCGGAGAAGCATATATGGAATACTACTAATTGCAGATTTAGTCGAAAGCTGGGGTATACCATTGAAGGGCAGAAAATATTTGCATCCTTGTCAGCCGGGGGTAGAGATTGTATCAGCGCATGCGTTAATGGCCAAGTGGTTAGTGTATACATTGACCGGCAATGATGCCGTAAAAATTCAAAGTATATGCCTGACAATATATAAAATAGATCTGTTCCTATTACCTGCATTTTCTCCACTTTTCGCATTTTTCATAGAATCGAAGTGACATAAAATATTACCAAAATAGAAAAAATGTAGGAAATGCAGGCAAAATAAACAGATCTATTTTATATATTGTCAGGCACAGACCATGAGTTTGTACGGCATCATTGCCGGTCACTGTAAAACCCGTAAAGCCAATAATCGGTGTAAGTGTGTTGACCACATATACAGGGTGTAATAATGATCCCCTTCGAAATTTTAAGGAGTTGTAGAGGAAGTGATTTTAAAACGATTTTTTATTTACCTCATTTTAATCTGAAGTTTACTTTTTGAGATATTTAATGATAAAGATGCTATTAGTTAGACAGAGATAGGTAGATAGTTGAAGTGAGACAGAATGGTGTTATTTCACTTCAACCAATTGACTGTCTCTTGTCTAACTAATAGCACCCTTATCATTAAATATCTCAAAATCTAAGCTTCGAATCAAAATGCGGTAAATGAAACTCGTCTTAGAAAATCTCCGTCTAGAACCCCTTAAAATTTAGTCGTACTTCACTGAAACACCTTATATAAAGTCAAAAAAATAAAGTCCTTGAAATAAACTAAAATGATAATAATTTTCAGGACGTCTCGAATTCATCCCATTAATATATTATACAATTTGTACGTAAGGTCTTTTTCAAGTACTTAAATAAATATTTATGAAAGGTTTTGATAAATACCATAGAGATATTTATATAATATCGAGGACGTCCTGAATATATACCATTCGGATAAAAATTATTGGGGACAGTCCTCAAATTAACCAAATGGCCCCGAATTGTACCATTCAAGCCTAAAATTGTCCTCAGATTATACCATTTGGATACATATATATATATATATACATGTAGTGAACAGGGTGTAATAATGACATATTCCTTAAATTTAAGAAGTAGTAGAGAAAATTATTCCAAGACAATTCTTAATGTACCATATTTCTACCTAAAGGTTAGTTATCAATATATCCAGTAATAAAGATTCTATTAGTTAGATAAAATTAGACCAATAGTTGAACTAAGAAAGCATGTTATTATCTTACTTTAACTATCTTTGTATAGCTAATAAAATTTTTATAATTGAATATCTTGAAAACTAAGCTTCAGATAGAAAAGTAGTAAATGAAAAATTATTTTTCGTGGAATCATCTTCTTTATTACTCCTAAAATTTATGAAATATGTCATTGTTATTCTTTTTACATACAGTAAAATTGCTGTTTTATACTAATTTCAATTATCATTTAAATTCTTACCATAAATATAACCATTTCCTAGTTTTCTTCTTTTAAATACTGCCCATACACCAAACACTGGTTCTTCGCATTTATTAATGGCTTGACATAATTTTTTGCCAGTGAGGGGTGGCCAGTAGCATACGTCACCTTTAATCCATTTTGTTGGTACTGCTTCAACTTGATTTTCATCAATGAAATGTACAACAACCCACTGCATTATGTATGAGCATCTATTTCCTTGATTTCTTAATTTACATTAAATTATAAAAAACATAAAACAATTTGATTAACATTAGCTGCATAATTTTAATGAAGTTTAATACCATTAATAGGTATGAATAAGAGGAAAAACAATATGTTTGTCATTATATGGCAACATAACCATTTTCTTTAAAATATACTGTACAGGCCACATTGATATTTCTTCAACTTCATTTACAACAAATATATCTAATATCTCAGATTGAAATGACTCAGAAAGGAAACCTTCAATATTTTTAAATTTTTCTCCAATCAGGAAATAATTTGTGCCTTCTCTTGCAAAATTCTTAATGCATATAATACTTTTATCTTTTAATTGACAATAATTGTTTCCAAATTTGGTAGTAAATATAATATTATTTATAACCAGTTTCTTAAATTGATTAGAAAAATTCCCTGCTGGCAGAGGACCTTCGTGCATTTATTCGAATATTTATAGAGTATTTATAATTTATTAACATGCACACTTTTAATTACTGAGATCAAATGATATTACACAATATAATAATATTATACAACATGATATAAGCGTATGATTAGAATTGATTTTAATAATGATACTGCGTGTGGTATTTTTCAAAACACGGTGTTGCGCATAGGCCAACATCACAAATCTTACATTGATATCGCGATTTCCTCCTCTTATCATTTTTAGTACAGACTACACACTTTCGCAACGGGTTCTTACGTTTTGTTGATTCATTTGTGTACAGCGACATGAAGTGCCTTCCAGTCAAGCGAAGCGGATTCGTTTGTCCTGATTTCTTTTCGACATTTTTCTTATAGTTTGATAAATAATGATGTAAAAGTTGCCGAATTAACTCCAGGTGAAATTTTGCCATAGAGATTTGTTTGCTAGTTTTTAATTTGTACAGGCAAAAAGCGTTCCAAACGCACATATCGATTAAATGGAAGAAATATTTTTTATACCACTTCAAGGATTTGCGTTGGGAGTGTATGGTGCTAATAACCATATCTGCTTTATCCACACTTCCCATTAAACGATTGTAGTCGACAACACACTTTGGTTTCTTTATCATTTCTTGCGTTCGGTAATGAAGCTTTGTATTAACAAATTCATGATTGTGGCAAGAAGATAGCATATACACTTCCCTCTTGTCACACCATTTCATTGCTAGTAAATGCTTAGAAGAGCGGAAACTCGCTTCACCAGTTTTTAATTTATCCTGGAAAATCGGCATGCCTTTTCGTCTTTTTCGGACAGTTCCACATGCGTTAGTTGCGTTTTTATGTAAGAGAATGAAAAGTGCCGGGCTAGTATACCAATTATCCACGTATAATGTGTGGCCTTTACCTAAGTAAGGTTTTAATAATTCCATTACTATATTGCCCGATTTTCCGATAAATTCATTTTCAATGTTTACTATAGTCAGTGATCCATTATAAATAATAAAATCTTGCACAAAGCCAGAATGGGTATCACACAAAATGAAGGATTTAATTCCAAATCTATTTCTCTTGGAAGGAATGTATTGTTTGAACGATAATCTGCCTTTGTAAAGAAGTAGACTTTCATCAATACAAAGGTTTTCGAATGGATAAAACGCCTGCTGAAAACTTTGTCGGAGCTTATCGCAAATTTCCCGTATTTTATATAATTTGTCAGTATCCGCAGTTACATTATTCGTGTTAAAATGTAAGATTTTTAACAAATATAGAAATCTATCCCTACTCATAACTTCTCCAAAAATGTTGCTCTTCAACAATATGTCGTTAGACCAGTACTCAGAACATGTCAGTTTTTTATTTCGCGACATTAATAATTTGACGGCGAGAAAGCAATACATCTCAGGGGCAGAAGTGCTTTGATAATTTACGTTATTAGTATTCTCATCAAGGTTATTCCAATAATCGTGTGTTGTGCTGACAATGAAATTTATAAAGTTTTCAGAACAAAATAATTGAAAAAACTCTAAAATCGATGCTGAATAACTAATCGATGCTTTTATTCCCGAATGTTTGAAACTAAACTTATGAATAGTTGGCCGGAATAATTCTTTCGTCCATGTAATTTCTGTGAGATTTCTGCCAGATTCCGTTGAAGTATCTTCTTCGTATTCAGACGTGCTGGATATGATTTGCCGAAATTTTTTACAATTTTGGGTGCGTCTTTCCCGTATCAAATTTGAATTTATTTGCTCATCTTCTGACAGATCCAAAAAATTCTGATTTATGTCAATTCGTCTTTTTCTGTTATTCGACATCTTTTTGAGGGGCGGATAAAATCTGTTTATAAATAATTAATCTCAATAGAGCTACCCAAATTTGACAAACGATAAAACATACCTTTTTATATGTTCTTGGAAGAAAACTTAAATTTATTATATTCCTGCAGTAAGTACTAACGTAATTCGCACAGACCGTTCGAGCCGGTGTCGTAAGATTGATGATCGAGGCATTTGGTTTATTATTGAAACCCGTAAAAGACAAATGATGCAAAACGAAAGACTCACGCAGCATGTTCAGAGTGAGATAATCTGTGCATAGCAACTGCAGGCGCTTATCATATATACAATTACGCGACATCTTTAGCGGGAGCGACTATAGTCGCTCGTAGTATCTCAGCGGCATCACATGGAAAGCGACTATAGTCGCCCGTAGTACCTGAGTGGCATCACATGGAGAGCGACTATAGTCGCTCGTAGTAGCGAAAGGGTTAAATGTCAATTATTATCATTGATTACTGTATGTAAACTTCTTGATTTAGCTTTTATGTAGCTTATAAATTCACACTCTTCAATTACAATTAGGCCAATGTTAACTATACTATTTTAATTACTTAAAAGTTTAAATTATTTTGTTAATACAATATAATTAAAAATATTAGTTTATTGAAAAGTTATTAATTCTAAAGAAAATTTTATTGGCAAGATTGAATTCTTGTTTTCATTATAAACAATTAAGTATAAATCTTTGGACATGCACTTTAGGAGACTACAATAATAAAAACTAAAAAGAAAAGTTTTTATAAATTTATTTTATTTATTTTATATTAAATTTATATTATAAAAATTCGACAATTATTTGTTCTTTTCATTTTGTTTTTATTAAATCATCAATTGAAATTATTTTATGTAAAAATTACTTGTTATACATTGTTTTTATCATTTCTGAGACTTAACAATTTTAAAATTTGATAAATCTTTATCTAATGTTTAAAAGAATTAAATAACATACTTTTGTGTGTGTGAACTCTTTTCATTACTATTTTAGTCGCAATGATGAAGCGAAAGCAAATGTTGAGTGCTCGTCAAATTCGACGAATTATAAAAAGAAAACCGGATTTCGACTTAATTAATTTGGAGAGCCGCGACTTTGAAAACACTCCAGAGGATGAGAAAGATCTATTTTCTATTAAAAATAATTACTCATCAGTGACAAATGTCGATCATGTTTCTGAAGGAGAAGTAGAAAATATTGTAAATACTGCTGAGCGTTTAAATGTTTCTGAAAATGAAGAAGATTTAAATAATGATTTTGATTCATTTAAAAAAACATATATTAATGATATCACCTTTCATTCCACAACATCAGATTCATCTAATAATTTTAAAAATCTTGAAAATGTTAATAATGAATCTCAATTACAAAACTTTATGAAAGATTTATCAAACTGGGCCATTAACTCCAACATTTCATATAAGGCATTTTCTAATCTCCTTATTATATTGAATAAATTTACCAATTTTCCATTACCAAAAGATGCCCGAACTGTTTTAAAAACTCCCCGGACAACTAACATCGTTACAATAAATCCGGGTAAATACGTTCATTTTGGATTTAAAAAGGGACTAGAAAATTCATAAAAATAAATGTCAAGTAGAAAAAATGACAGAGTTGGATATTTCCATGAATATAGATGGGTTACCTATTAAATTAAAGACGAATTGAGAACAGATGGAGATTTTCGTCTTTGCAAATATAGCAATTTTCAGTTAAGGAGAACAGTTTTAACTGAAATCCCAAATTTTGGATTAGTGTCTAATGCACCTTTAGATTATATGCATCTGATTTGCCTAGGTGTAATGAAAAGATTAATCTTACTTTGGACCGAAGGACATACAGGATAAGGCTTTCTTCAGAATCGCAAAATCAAGTATCAAGATCTCTTTTGTCTTTGAGAAAGAGTGTGCCCAAGAATTTTGCAAGGAGACCTCGCTCTCTAAAGGACGTAAAACAATGGAAGGCAGCTGAATTTCGGTAATTTATTTTATACACGGGACCAATAGTGTTAAAGAATATTAAAAGGAAGAATATTTACATCAATTTTATGACTTTGCACGTTGCCACAACAATCCTCTGTAGTCCTGAGCTATCCATGAAGGAAGAGTACATTAATTGGGCTCAAAAATTGATGGAGTATTTCTTGAATTGTTCTAAACGAATATATGGTCCGCAAATCTTTCGTTTAGTTTTCACGGTCTGTTACATTTAACTGAAGATGTTAAAAGATATGGTCCGCTAGATACATTTAGCACATTCCCATTTGAAAATCATATGACTGCAATAAAAAAATTAATAAGAAAACGTAACTTACCATTACAATAGCTTGTTATGAGACAAGCGGAAATTGAAAATGTTGGATTACCTGTCCAAGTTGAAATAATTAATAGTGAAGATATTAATATCAACAAATCTCACAGTAGAGGACCGACAATCAATAAAATTAGCCATAGTGTTCAATACATTGTCCTGAAACAAAACAATATTGAAATAAATGTAAATAACTCCAGAGATAGTTGTATATGTCTTAATAACAATACCATAATAATAGTGGAAAATTTATTAGAAACACAAGACAAGACCAAATTCCTTCTTGGTTGAAAATGTGTACCAATTGGAAGTGTATACTGTGGTCAGCAATTTCCGTGCGACTAAGAAGTTGAATATACATGTTGTAAGGAAAACTAATGAGCTTCAAATTTGGCCCTGCAAAAATATAAAATGTAGAATGTGGAAAATGCTGTATGAAAATAATTTGATTGTTTTCCCTATAATGCACGCATAATTTATTTCTAGAAATCATATATTTTACAAATTAATAATAAATATCTTTATTGCATGCAAGTATTATATGCAGGTAACAAAAAATGAAAGCTTATTCAATAGTTCTATTTGATGATGGGCTCCAATTAGTACCTTCAAATTGGCTGATAGGCACTGAACAATGTAAATGGCCCTCATATACAAATACCATTAAAATAAAAAAAACAATTTCTTAATTAGAGTTACCTGGAGAAAATTGGATAATACTTGCTGTAATTCGCATATTTGGAGAAGCAAGTAAGTATAGTTTTAAATCTGTAAATAAAGAATAATTTAAATTAAAATAAACTTAATCATTAAACAAAAACGTGATTTAAAATATACTCAATTTTTCTCATTCATTGTTTAAGGCACATACAACAATGGCTTGATTAAGTTGAAACTGATTTTATTGAAAGGACACGCCACGAAAGAGCTAGGAAAATGTCCTGTTCCAGTGAATCTGACCTTGATGTAGATAACATCTATCTTCCTTTACCACCAGTTGCACCTAAATTAGAAAAAAATAAATAATTAAAGTTGGACAAGAATGAACCACAAACAAGTAATGTTTTGTAAAATAGTTTAATTGAAATCTGTAACTCATATATTACAAACAATAATTATCCAGGTTTATCTTCTCAATCACATCTATCTCAATCATCAGCTGTGTGCTCTGCAGATATTGTGGCGGAGATAAAAGCATTAACAGCTATAGTAACTGCTGACAAGGGTCAATAAATCTGCAAAAAAATCATTACAAATTAAATAATAATTCATTTAAATAATTTTTTAAATTGTTTTGTATTATTTTTCTATTATCGACTAAAAAACAAGAGAGAGAGAGAGAGTCGAAGACAGAAATTTTGAGGTGACTAAAGCAAATGAATCATAGATTAACTTCAATTAAAGATAAACTAAGTCAATTAGAAAACACTAATGGTGTTAAGCATAATGTAGGAACATTAGACAATATATTTGAGGAAATAATTACACTTCCTTTAAAGATGCAGGAAGATGTACAAACCTTGGAATGTGACCTGCAAGAGAAGGAGTTTAGCAAAAATATGGTAAAAAGAAATAATATAGTGAACTTTTAGTAAAATTTATAATTATGCATACCTATAAATCTTTCTCTTACTTCATATTGGCTAATAGTTCTTATAAAAATTGTACATAATTCCTTTTGCTTTCATGTCAGGTTATTTGTAAAATATGGAGGAAAAGATTTTCATGATCTCACAATAAATATTATGAGACATGTTATGTGCAATAATTTAGCGCAATCATTTGCTTGGCACGGAACCAAAGTAAAAACATCTTTTAAGGATTTATTATTATATAGGACAGTTATGCGTTAAGTTCATCATCTATTATACTTAATTGTAGCCTAAAAAAGAGTTGAGCTTTCCTTTATTTATAAACAATTATTTTTTTAGAGGCAATGAAGCAAGAATTTTCTGTAGTTACAGAAAAATAAATTATAGCTGTAATCAACAAGTGGTTTATACAAACCAAACAGCGATATGACAGAGAGATGTATGTTTGTAAAAGAATTTTTTATCTAATAGATTAATTATATATATGTATATATATATATATACATATATTTATTCTTAAGATTATTAATTTGAATATATTTACTTTACAGGGATAAACTTAAACCAGGTAGCACAATTAATCCTACCAATAACGATAAACGGACATAATTTTGGTGCTAGTATAGAGATTGTAAATGTACTTTATAACAATAAGAATTTATAATATATTACTATATATACATACTGATAATTATTTATTTATATATATTTATATATATATATATATATATATATAAATAAATTTTGTATGCCAACGGGCCGTGCGCAATAGGTCTGTGGGTAAGTGGGATGTGCAGAAACGGACTTTGGGCAAACTGGAATCACCACCATTACCTACTACCAAGCTTCCTGTAAGACTCGGCAGTCTGCATATAATTAAAGAAAGAGGAAATCAAAGTTGAACAAGGATGAATTGAAGAAAGATAGCACGATGAAAGGGGATTGCAACAACTTCGAATTCTGATGCGAGAAGGATTTAGTATGTAACAGGGAATAAAACAAAAAGTATATTATTGAAATTGATGGAATTAAGATTATTAAATAAAAGGATTACAAGGTTGAATATTCTTTGGAAATGTTTAACAATATATATTTCTTTAATGTGTGATCTACAAAATAAT
>JBBEEM010000113.1:0-25000 GCA_037305995.1 Sclerodermus sp. 'alternatusi'
GTAACATGTCTATAATACTAGTAATTCCAACAATGACAAGTTCCATGAATTGAAGGGCTTGCAGGAGGGATGATTTTATTTCATTAACGATTTATCAATATAATGTTTAGTTTTCAAGATTTTTAATAATAAAGGTACCATTAGATAAATACAATCTGTTAGTTGAAGTAAGACAGAGTAGTGTTATCTCATTTCAAATAGCCGACTGTCTGTATTGAACTAATGTACTTTTATCATTATATCTTTCATATTTTACAAACTAAGATTCAGATAGAAAAATGGTTAATGAAAAGAAAATCACCTTTTTCATAATCCCTCAAATTTATCGGAAATGTCATTACGATTGAAATACTTCAATTATTAATTTCACTTTTTTGTCCACAAAACGAACTTTGATGAATGGCCGCCGCTGCCGCCGGTGAGGGCTACACCAATGACATATATAACTAGACCAAGCATTCGTGAGGGGAAATGAAGCCGGAAACGAAAAAGTGAGAAAGCAAATCGGGCTCAGTGCTATCTCACTCTAATCCAGAGGCGATAAGTCTTAAAAGAATACGAAGTAAATGTAACAAAATTGTAACGTTTAAAAATCAATAAATAATTTACATAATTAAATGTCTGTATGTTTATTTATATTATCATTTAAACAAATTGCTTATTTTAAGGAATGCGCAATTAAAACAGTACAAATAACTATAACATTTTTAATAAGATTCTGAGTTATAAGAAGGCTAAGTATTATTTTTTTATTTATTTTTAAATAAATATAATAAAATTATATACAAAAATTTATTTTCTTAATATGTAAAGTCTTGTAATTAATAGATATTATATTTGTTAGCCATCTGATGTTACTTTAGTGAATTTTTTTCCTATAAATTCTATAAGAGAGAGTGAGGTAGCACTGAGCCCGATCTACTTTCTCACTCTTTCCGTTGCCGGCTTCACTCCCCTCGCCAACAAACTTTGAGAATGCTTGGTCTAGTTATATATGTCATTGGTTTCTCTATATCGCTACTTGGTAACGTGTTACCAGAGCGGTCGCCATTTTTGGTAGCGAAATTGATTAGTGCTACTTAAGTGTGTTTATTTGAATTTGAGAAAATAATTTGATCAAAAGTATTTATAATTTTTAATAATCCAAAAGAGGACTTATCACAATGATACAATAGCTATCTTAACTAATAATAGTAATTTTAATGTTAACAATGTTACGTACTGCGGAGCGTGTACGGTTGTTTATTTAATTAAATCTATAATCCTCAAATATGATCCCTTGTCAATAGGAATGGAGATATCGGAGTATAGATGTAATAATTGTTCTGAACGAATCTTTGAGAATAATTATGGAATTTAGAATTAGGTCAATTTAGAATAGAGGTCGAAACTTGGGAGTTAAAGACGCGTTCAAATTCAACAATAATTCCGAGCGGCTAGAATTACTGCTGAGGTGGGCTTTTCCTTTGGTCAAAGCGCTTAGCGTACCTTATCTGATTTTTAGGTAAAATGAGTAGGAATAAATTGAGAATTAATTATAATAGTTTATTACAACTTTGAAACAATTACAATCCTGATAAATAATTATAACAATTCTTTTGAGTAACTTCGGAAATATCCGATATATAATTAAAGTTTATCTTTATTTGAACAATTCCTCAAGTAGTTATTTTTCAAGGAGAGGGATGTGTATATTCTGAATTTAATACAGAATCTATCGATAAATAATAATTAAAATATAACCTTTAGATGTGGCAACCAGGTCGATAGCGAAGTGATTCGTAGAGGTGTAGTATTTCTGCTGAATACTGATTACGCACTAACTAATGCAACGAATGACTCTTCACAAAGATGTTAAATTTTAACCGAATCGATGTAAAAGAGGAGTATCACTAGGATTCCCGAAATCTAGTATTATCCGTTCTCACGTCGTTATGCACTAATAACCGGCTGACGATAATCTAGTATTTCAGTTCTAGAAGATTTTCTGCTAGAAGAGGAATAATCTTTTAGCGACAAGTGCAAGTCGAATCTGAGAATTGGCGTTATTGATGCCATAGTAAATCACGGAACAATTCAATACGTTAATTATTAATCTCTCAAGTCAAGTAAATACTGAATATAAATTTTTGATACTCCCTCTTTTAAGCAAAGATCTCGGATCATGAAGAGGGTCCGCTGAGCTTGCATTCTAGATGGTGAAATGCGTGACGTTAATGCCCTATTTTCTGGTTGCCATGAGCAATTAAAAATGCAATTTCCTTCTTGTATGTTCCCAATTACCGATGTTCAGGAAGTATTAAGAAATAAGTTTCTGATAGTAATGAATTTTCGTGGCACGTGTGGTGATTGACCTGTGTAATTGGGGACTAAAGTCAAATGAACTTTAGGAATCTCTTCCGTCTTTCGGCAATCAGTACATTCCTAATCATTGGGAAATTATTGCATTGTAGTACTAACTTTCTTTTATTGAATTTTTAAAACTCTATACTTCACAACAAAAGTAATTATAATACTAAAAGAAAACATATAATAATCATAAAAAAAAAACTTACGCATACAAATGAGAGTCGCTTAATAACTAAAACGTACGATTTCAATTCCCTTCTGGAATATTCTTATTATCCCTTGCGAAAGGGATTATCAAAATCTATATGGCCACTTATTTGAAAGTTCCCTTTTGGATATTCACTTTTTATTGGATTTGATAAAGCCCTTTAGAGTATGAAGGCCACTTAATCCCTTATGGATTCTGATCAGAACTTTTAAGATTACAATTAGACACCGTGGCTTGACCACTCGTAAGGCCCGAAGAGACAAGAACAAGTGAGGAATACAGGAACCAAGCCGAACAAAACCCGTAAAAATAAGAGGTGGGGATACGCTTCGTCTAATTCTCGACCGCTGAGCGGCCGCAACTTGATACCCTCAAAGCAAGGAAACACGCCCAGTAACTATGAATTAAACCGCGAAATATAAAGATTACGCTCACTGAACAAAGTGATCACAATCTGATACAAAATGGATTCTGAAGGTAGATTGTTTGAATAGCAGTATTTGTGGGAAGATAAAATGTATACAATTTGTGAAACATTTGAAAAACATGAAGAATTAAAATCAGGTAAATGTGTTATTATAATATTGAAATTATTTGGTATAAAATGATGGTATAGGGTGTAAAATGATTCTCTGTGAAATTTTAAGGGGTTGTCGAGAGTGTGATTTTAAGACAATTTAATTTATTTACCACTTTCAGATTTGAGGCCTATTTTCCAAAATTCTTGATAATAAAGATGTCATTAGATAGACAAGTTATCACACTTCAATAAGCTTACTATCTCTCTCTTTTCTAATAGTATTTTTCTTTTTAAATATCTGTAAAATTAAATTTAACATAGAATAATGGTTAATGAGAATCCTAGTAGAATCCCTAAAAATGTCAAAAGGGAACCTTGTGTTACACCTCATATAAATAAAAAGTTTAAATCTAATATTTCGCATATAATATTTAAAACCAATTTATTACAGATCCTGCAATTTTATTAGAATATTTGATCCAATCTGCACGTAGCTCTAATAAAGAAAATGAAAATAGAAATATTAATGAAAATGGTAATGGTGGAAATATGTTTAATAATATTGTTAACATTTTCAATTCTAATATGTATCAACTTAACTTGTAATGTTTTAAAATATTTATTCATTTTTAGATGAAAATGAAGAATTTCGATGGAACAATAAAAGTACAAAATTGTTACTTCATTTGTATGACCAAAAAAAAAAAACAATTCAGAGACCCGAAAATTAAAAAAAAAGATTTTATGGTCAGAAATTGCTCAAGAGTTTAAAAACAAGAAATATAATGTCACAGAAGACATATTGGATAGAAAATTAAGAAATCTGAAGAAAACTTATAAAAATATTAAAGACCAGCATCATTCTACTGGACAAGGTCGAGTAACTTGGGAATACTATAATACATTTGAGGAATTATTTTATGATGACAAAACCATCAGTTTTGGCAAAACTCTGATCTTAAACAAATATGATCTTAAACAATATGATCTTAAACAAAAGTTACTAAACATTGAAGAAAAAAGAGTAAACTCTATAAATAGTTTAAAAGAGGTGTTAGGAAAACAAACAGAAGTTCAGCAGGAAAGAAATGATTTGTTATGAGAACTAATAAACCAATTGAAAAAAAAAACAATTTCAACTAAAGATTTTTATTTCTACGATTTTATTTTGCTATTTTTTATATTTATACAGATTTTATAAATTAAAATAATAAAGATTTGTTTTTATATATAAAGTGTTTATTTATTATAAATTATAATTGTTCTATAAGTATAGCATATGTTGTTCTCGCTTTTCAATAGCAAAAGCTGATGTATGTTCTACATCCATTAAGGATGATATCCTTAATCAAATTTATATCAGAACCATCTAAATATTCTAAACTTGCCTTTTAGAAGACCAAACGCTCTTTCAATCACTGAGCGAATGGAACATAATTTTACATTATACTGCATTTGTTCCTCACTCAAATGCCCATTATCCTTAAAAGGTACTATTAAATTTGGTAATAAGGGATATGCTGAATCACCAATTAAATGTTCCTCTTGTTTAAACAATGTTTGTCTTTGATCTATAATATGAGGATATATAGAGCTATTTTTTAAAACCTTTAGCATCATGCATTCTACCTGGCATACCAATAAAACAATCTATAAAGATTCTGCTTTCATTACAAATCCCTAAAATATATAATATAATTAAATAATTTTAATTTTTATATTATTGAATCATTACAAATACCTTGTAAGATTAATGAATGAAAGCCTTTTCGATTATAAAAATTATATAAAAATCATATGCGTTTTGTAATGGCTGTTTTATTTGTATGTGACATCCACCTATCGCTTGTGACGTTGCACGCCGAACTTGGCGACGGTGCCCGTCACCTCCCCGCGCTACAACCCCACCCGTCGGAGACTCCCTGGGCGCCAGCCTTGAAAAGGGCAAATTTATTTGTGGAATCTCCGAGGTGGTAATCCCGCGGCTCCGCCCGACCAGCTAGTCCTTACGGAACGGGAGGGGCCAGGTAAATATCGTAAGTCGTTCCAGCAAGTTAAGTGGGTTAGTTTATTCTTCTAATGGACTGAAATCACAATCTCCGTCAGTGCGGCCCAATACACTCAATACGGTTCTAGTACCTCCGTCGGTACGGCCCTACGCGCACTAGGGGCACAGGTCACTCTTTTCCGAGCTATATCCGCGCTCCACAGTGTGGCGCAAGGAGCCACGTGCAAGAGGAGTTTCCCATTTAGATTGTGTTTGGAGTTTGGGAAGTTTCCGGTTAATGCGTTTTTCCTCTTTCTTCTTCCTGAGGACTTGGAGCTGGAAACATCGTACCGGTAACAGTTAACCAAAAGAACGGATATTTTATTCTTTAAATATTATCTTCCTTGTTGTAAACTGCATCGCGGTATGTGATTAATTCTTAATGATTTTTATGTTCTGTAATACGCGAATTATGCTTTCCCTGGAGCTGGGTGAAACTCCAGAGACTATCGTGGAACAAATGATTTATTATCCCGACCGTCCGGGAGGAAAGAGACCGAGGGTGTGGTTTCTCTGAAGCCGCGGGTGACCCTGAAAATACTAAAGGTAACGGGACGTGTCAATAACAACCACGGTCTGAAATATAACGGTTTATTACAGCGAGGACCAATTTCGCTCGCTAATTATACAATTAATTGTTCCGCTAACAATTACGCAACGCGACCTAACAAATTGGGAGCGCCCGCTCGCTCTACGCTCGCGACACTTCCTAAATGCCGTAGCACAAGCCGTCGGCTATACCGCGAAGACCTTCGTTCGGTCGAAGTCACTCAACCCTGCGAGAGGCGATAGTCCAACCCGAGGGCAAGTGCTTCGCGGGGTGCTACGGTGCAGCAGGAGAAGCAATTCCTACCTCCCTGCGCAATTGAGGTGGCTAGCCTCCACGGGAAAAGAAATACTCAAACACTAACGATGAACAAGACTCATAAAAGACACAAACATGTGGCGTCCCACTTACATTGACGTAGCCCTGGACAGTTCTCTCGGTTCAGCAGTTCGCCCCGTTGCACCGTCGACTTCGCCGATCCACAATAGCACACACGGCAGGAACTATTCCGCGACCTATCGAACTTCCGGACTCTAACAAAGACAAAACGGCTGTGAGGGAAGATCGTTGAACTGTCAGTTTGACAATTCAAGATCCTCCCCACGCACACAACCAATCGGACCAATACCGACATAGCCAAACTTCTTATTATTGTTTGGAGGAATCGGTCTAACCCGATATTAGACCGCGCGCAATGAGCGAGACAGAGACAGACTCTGCTACACCCGGCCGTCGGACAGAGATACGACGCTTTCGCATCGTTCTCTCTCCAACTCACTGCCTCGCCCGCTGATCCAGACATCAGCATAGGCGCTACAGTGCCGAGTGTGCTCAACTTATTCCCGATATTCTCTTAATATCGGGAATCAGTCGAGAGATGCTGCAACGGGTTTTTACATCGTTACAGTTCCTATATTGATTAAGTACAAATTCGTGAATATAGTATTTGTGATACTTTTGTAAGATACTAATATATTCCGTTACACGTTTATCTGTAATGTTGCTTCTTCAACCAAACCTTGATCATCCGTAATTCCTTTAGAACTTCTCTCAGTTAGGATTGCTGGGGAACTAACTGATAGAGCATTATTTTAGAAAGTGCCGGAAAGTTCGTGTACACTCATCAGACGACATAACCTACTAATGGTCACTGGTAATGTACTACGTTGTCCGTACGGTTTCACTCAGAGGCACCTAATTCCCCACATTGGTGACCCCGACGTGATCAGGGTCGGTTGGAGCAATATTTTATGTACCATATATTTTTAGTATTAGCTTTGAGTCTGTTAGTGGTCAAACTTGTGATGGAAGCCCGAAGTAACACACCTCCTCCAAATACTGGCATCAGTACGGTTAGTGTCAAGACCCCAACATTCTGGAAAAATCGCCCGAAAGTCTGGCTCAAACTACTGGAGGCACAGTTTCACACCTCGGGAATAAAGGTTGACGAGACTAAGTTTAACTATGTCATACAAGCCTTGGACGGAGAAGCCTTGGAACAGTTAGGAGATTCTATCTTCGAAACTACAGCAGGCAACAGGTATGAGGCTATTAAGCAACAACTTATTGTCAACTTCACCGATAGTGAGGACAAGCGGCTTAAGATACTCCTAACAGAATTGGAACTGGCGGACCAGAAACCTTCACAGCTATTGAGACGCATGAAGGACCTAGCTGGAACAAAAGTCTCAGACGAATTTTTGAAATCGCTCTGGATGCAAAGACTGCCTACACAGGCACAAGCAATTCTGTCGACCAGTGAGGTTGAACTTCACCAACTTTCCCTGCTAGCGGATAAAATTTGCGACGTACTCACCACTTCTGGTAATCAGTTGGCTATCAACAAGATTGCCACGACAACCCCTCCAACGTTGGAAACACAGATCGAGCAGCTCTCTAAGTTGTTACAACAATTACAGGCACAAGTACAGCAGCGTGGTAGATCCCGGTCTAGATCACCACGCAAGGATGTCATTAAGGCCACACATGGTGCTAACGGCCATTGTTGGTATCATCTTAAATATAAAGGTCAAGCCAAGAGATGTCTTTCACCTTGCAAATGGAAAAACTCCAACAAATGTGAGCCGGAAAACTAAACAATCTGCAAGCTGAGGCGACCAGCTTGCAGTCGATCAATCGTCGCCTAGTTATTCGCGAACCATCCACGGGTTCCGCATTTCTTATTGATACCGGAGCAGATGTTTCTGTAATACCTCCGACTTACACAGACAGGAAGCGTATGTCTGATAGGGTCCTTTTCGCGGCTAATGGGACTAAGATCCGCACCTTTGGATCAAGGCTTCTACATCTAAATTTTGGACTACGGAGGGACATGCCTTGGACATTCACTATAGCAGACGTGACCAAGCCTATAATAGGAAATGATTTCTTACATCACTACGATCTTTGGGTCAACATCAGACGCAAGCTGTTGAAGGACGCGCTGACCTCACTCACGGTCACGGGGAAACTGTCTAGAGACACCGCACCTACGCTGAAAACTTTAGCAGCTGATTGCCCATACAGAGAGATATTAACACAATTTCCTTCACTCACAAGGACTAGTCTCAAGCCTGACAAACCTTTACATAAAGTCGAACATTTTATAGAGACTACAGGACCACCGGTTAACGCCAAAGCTAGGCGTCTAGACGCTCCAAGGTTAAAGGCAGCTAAGCGAGAATTTCAATTCATGCTTCAGCAGGGTTTATGCAGACCTTCTAAAAGCTCATGGTCCAGCCCACTGCACCTTGTGCCGAAGAGCACGGACGACTACCGCCCCTGTGGAGACTATCGCAGACTGAACAAGATCACAGTGCCAGATAAATATCCAATTCCCTTCCTTCAGGATTGCACTCAAGTTTTGGAAGGCTCCAGAATCTTCTCTTCCGTCGACCTAGTGCGCGCATATCAACAGATACCTGTAAGGGAAGAAGACATTCCGAAAACAGCGATTATAACCCCTTTCGGGTTATTCGAGTTCCCTTTTATGACATTCGGACTCAGAAATGCCGCACAGACCTTCCAGAGGTTTATCAACGAAGTGACTGCCGGCTTAGATTTTTTGTACGTGTACCTAGACGACATCCTCATAGCATCACGCGACGCAGAAGAACATAAGAAACATTTAAAAATCTTGTTCTCTAGATTACAGAAACATGGGTTGGTGATTAACCCAGATAAGTGCGTCTTTGGCGTAAGCTGTATAAAGTTCCTGGGACACGTCATCAACAAGGATGGAATACAGCCAGCACCCGAAAAAGTTCAAGCGATTCAGGACTTTCCACAACCAACCAAAGCTAAAGCCCTACGTCGATTCTTGGGCATGGTTAATTTTTATAATCGTTTCATCAAAGGTTTGGCGGAGACACAGGCACCACTACACCAGGCATTAGCTGGTTACACAAAAAACTCAGACAAGCCCATCAAATGGACTCCCGAATTAACAGAAGCTTTCAATGAGATGAAGAAGAAACTAGCGTCAGCTACAACCCTCAATTTTCCAAAGAGCTCCGCACTTATATCCATTCAGACAGATGCATCTGACACGGCTGTAGGAGCAGTCCTACAACAGGAGACTGAACACGGAAATGAACCACTAGCATTTTTTTCGAAGAAACTAAATCCAGCGCAACAACGCTATAGCACGTATGACCGCGAATTGTACGCTATATATGCAGCTATCAAGCAGTTTCGGTTCAGCCTAGAGGGAAGGCAATTTCACATATGGACGGATCATAAGCCACTTATTTACGCTTTTGATAAGAAAATGGATCAACTATCGCCGCGTCAAGCACGACAATTATCCTTCATTTCGGAGTTCTCCACAAGCATAAAGTACGTCTCAGGTGAAAAAAACGTGGTGGCAGATGCGCTATCCAGGGTGGAGCACATCACGATGCCTGTTATTGTCACATCGCAAGACATTGCAGACGCTCAGACAGCGGACGCTGAACTTGAGGACTTATTAAAGGACAACAAGTCCAGCCTCAGATTACAACCCTTCACCCTAACCGAAACCAATTCTAAAATATATTGCGACTGTTCCACAGGGAACATCAGACCTTTTATTCCTAGAGCATTGAGACAGCGAATTTTTAACGTAATACACAGACTAGCTCACCCAAGCAGCCGCGCAGCCCTTAAAGACATAGCTAGTAAATTCGTATGGCCGCTGATGAATAAAGATGTTAAGGATTGGTCACGGACATGCATTGAGTGTCAAAGGGCGAAAATATACAAACACAACAACCCGCTACCGGACAAGATACCTATACCTAACCAGCGTTTCAAGCACATCCACATGGATTTAGTAGGGCCACTACCGCTTTCTGAAGGCTATAAATACCTCCTGACTATAATGGACAGATTCACTCGATGGCCGGAAGCCATACCGATCCCGAACGCTGAAGCGACCACAGTAGCAAAGGCTTTCATGTTACACTGGGTAGCTCGTTACGGTTCACCACAGCAGATAACGACAGATCAAGGTAGGCAATTCGAATCGCTACTATTCAAAGAGCTAACTAAATTTACAGGCACTAGAAAGATTCGAACCACAGCATACCACCCAGAGTCGAATGGTATCTTGGAAAGATGGCATAGGACGTTAAAGACAGCACTTATGTGTCATGAAGCCCGTTGGACGGAAGCATTGCCACTAGTCTTACTTGGACTACGCACCAGTTTTAAAGAGGATTTAAAGGCTTCACCAGCAGAATATGTATATGGTACCACCTTAGATGTACCTGGGGAATTTTTTAATCATCAAGGGACACCAGCAAGTTCGAGAGAATATTTGCTACATAGTCTCAGAGCAACTATACAGGACCTGAAACCGGTCCCCACTGCTCATCACACCAAGCATAAACTCTTCGTGTTCAAGGAGCTTAAAGACTGCACGCATGTGTTTTTAAGAGAGGACGAAGTCAGGACGCCATTAGGAACTCCTTACTCAGGTCCCTACAGAGTGTTGGAACGAACTTCGGAAAAGACATTCATTATTGACGTAAAAAATAAGAGAGTCACAGTTTCAGTCTCAAGACTCAAACCAGCACACTGCATTAATCCTGAGGAAGACATCATAAATCTAGATCAAAAATCATCGCCAAACAAGGACTCACCACTACCTGTGAAGATTAACGCTGAAATGAAGGCTTATTCAAAGAAAAAGACTGTTACATTTAAGCTAAACTAGTCATTATTTTAATTAGTATAAGTAACAACCCTCCTGTATTGTTACACTAAGGGGGGAGGCATGTGGCGCACGGGGCCACGCGCAAGAGGAGTTTCCCATCTAGAGGGTTTTTAGGAGTTAGGGAAGTTCCGGAAAAGGTCTTCTTCCTCCTTCTTCCGAGATCCTTGGAACGACAAACATCGAATGAGGGCGCGGTGGACAAAAAGAACGTATATTCTATTCATTAAGTATTCTTCCACTTTGTAAACTACATCGCGAAATGCGATTATTTTTCTAACGCTTTTCGGGCCTTTATTAATTAAGTATAAATGCGAGAACATAGTATTTGTGATATTTTTGTAAGGTGATAATATATTCTATTCCACGTTCATCTGAAGGGCTGTTTCTTCAACCGAACCTCGATCATCCGTAATTCCTGTAGAACCTCTCTCAGTTAGGATTGCTGGGGAACTAACTGATAGAGCATTATTAGAAAGTGCCGGATAGTTCGTGTATGGTCCGCGGACAACATAACCTACTAATGGTCACTGGTAATGTACTACGTTGTCCGTACGGTTTCACTCAGAGGCACCTAATTCCCCACAAGATGATCGAAGCGCCAATAGTGTAACTTTTATGAATTAATTTTTTCTAGTGACATTATGTCGTTAAGCATATTTTATGGTAAACACAAAAAAAGCCAACGCGACGACGGCCTTATCATCCTCAACGGTGGATGATAGGCGTTGATCGACTTCGACTCTAGAAATTTTGTAAAAACAGGGGCACCACGTGAAGGTATTGCTAGGATCTGGGCTGTAAAAGGCTCTATATTCGCATGACAGCCTTGGGGGACTGGCTCCTCCTTGCACCCCTGCGGCGACGACAACACGCGACAGTCAAATCATCCACGGCGATGAACGACCGGCGTCCTCGGCCCAACGCGACGCGCGACAGCCACATCATCCCCGGCGATGGAGTGAAGAGCGTCGATGACGCAACGACCCTAGCAATTTTATAAAAACAAGAGCACCACGTGAAGGTATTGCTAGGATCTAGGTGTCGGAGGCTCTATATTCGCTTAATAGCCTTAGGGGACGACCGGCTCCCTCTTACGCCCCCTCACTATTTTGGTATCCCTAAGGTTTTTCTCGGAGGATCCGGGTCTTCCTTCAGGTGTATTAGTATTTTTTGACCAGCCCTTATATATCTGGTTTCTGTCTAATCTTTAGATGTTCGATTCGCAAGGAGATTCTCTGCTTCTGTTTCCTTCGTTCTTCCTTACTCTCGTTCCTTTTGTGTGTGGGTGCTTGGGTAATATTATGTTCACATTAAAATCACTTAAAACTCGTTTTTAGGAATTGGTGTAGGGTATATTGAATAGTAGGTAGTAAGGTGGTGGAATGTTGATAATATTATTCAGACTCCAATTATTAAGAATGTTGAGTTAGTTGTAGGAATGGTAAGTGAAGAATTGGGAGTTAATCAATTTTTAAATTATTGAAAATTAGCGCTTTGTAAAGGATGTTGATGACTGTGGAGATAGCGCAAAAAAATTAAAAAAGTTAAATTTTTTTAAATTTAAATTTAAATTTTTTAAATTCTTAAAATAAAAATAATTGTAAGAAAATTAAAAAATTAAAAATTGGCGTTTTGGGAGGAGTGGGTATAGTGATGGGGATAGCGCGAACAAATTTTGAAAATTCTTAAAATTTTAAAAATGTGGAAAATTGTTAATTTGGCACTTTGGGGGGGGGGGGGGAGAGCGAAAAAATATTAAAAATGGCGGCGGGAGAAAAGTTCAAAAATTTTGAAAATTTTGAAAGTGACGTAGGGGAATGGTGGTGGGGATGGAAGAAACATAATGAAAGTTCAAAATCCTTACCGCTCCTTCTAACCCAGTTCCCCCCACTCTCTATACCCATTCCATTTCCTCACTACAGAAATTGAATTTTTAATAATTTTGTAATACGCGAATTGGACGTTCCTCTGAAGCTGGGTGAAACTCCAGAGGATATCGCGAAACAAATAATTTATTTTCTCGACCGTCCGGGAGGAAAGAGACCGAGGGTGTGGTTTCTTTGAAGCCGCGGGTGACCCTGAAATGCTAACAAGAATGGAAGGTATCTGAATAAATCCGCGTTCAATCCAACAGACAGATTTATTGCTCGACAACCGATTTCGCTCGCAATAGCAGATTACAAATATTTTTACAACCAGAATACCCTAACAAATCGGGAGCGCCCGCTCGCTCTACGGTCGCGACACTTCCTAAAAGCCGTAGCACAAGCCGTCAGCTATACCGCGAAGACCTTCGTTCGGTCGAAGTCACTCGACCCTGCGAGAGGCGATAGTCCAACCCGAGGGCAAGTGCTTCGCGGGGTGCTACGGTGCAGCAGGAGAAGTAATTCCTACCTCCCTGCGCAAGTGAGGTGGCTAGCCTCCACGGGAAAAATCTCGCAAACACAAACAATGACGAAACTCACAAAAGACGAGATAACTAAGTTAAGTGGCGTCCCACTTACATTAGCTGAGTCGGTCGTTAGTCCCAACGATGCAGTTTTGGATCCACCGCACACCCTTGCTTCAGATCCGATGTTCAATCCACGAACAATTTGCACCAGGACAACTTCCGCACACTCACAAGACAAAAACGGCAATGAGGAAAGATCGTTGAACTGTCAGTTTGACAGTTCAAGATCCTCCCCACGCACACAACCAATCTGTCCAATACCGACATAGCCGAACTTTCTATTATTATTTGGGAGGAATCAGTCTAACCCGATGTTAGACCGCACGCAACGAGCGAGACAGACAGACTCTGCTACACCCGGCCGTCGGACAGAGACACGACGCGTTCGCATCGTTCTCTCTCTAACTTACTGCCTCGCCAGCCGATCCAGACATCAGCATAGGCACTACAGCGCCGAGTGTGCTCAACTTATTCCCGATATTCTCTTAATATCGGGAATCGGTCGAGAGATGCTGCAACGGTTTTTTACATCGTTACAATTTTAAATGAATTGAATATTAAACCACTACCCACCAACCTTCTCCCCCTCCCATCTCACTCTCCACAACCCCCCCATTCCTGCTTTTCATTTTCCTACTGGAAAAATTTTATTTTTCCTAATTTTAAGTGAATTTAATATTAACCCATTATCCACCAACCCCTCAGCCTTCACAACCCTCTTGCCCTCACTATTCCCATCCCTCTCCCTATTCCTTCTTTTCATATTTCTATTGGAAAAATTTTATTTTTAATCATTTTAATTAAATTTATTATTAACTCAGTACCTACATACTGTGAGTATACTCAACTATTGTTCCGAAATAGCTTACAGTATACTTACAGTAAACGGGTAAAGCTCTAGGGAATATTTATGACGTCATTAATATTTACTGCAATTACTGCAGCTAGCTAGGTGAAGTATAATCAGTAATTCTTATAAGATTGTACATAAAATAATCAGTGTACCAAAATGGCAGCTATTGCGGAAAAGGAATATGTTGAGTTTTTAGATGATGAAAATAATAAATGTAAGATTTTATAAATAGCACGTGTACCAAACTTACTAATATACTACAAGTGACCGTTCCGTTTTCACTTTATACTGTATACTTACAGTAACTAAAAGTAAAACGGAACGCAATTCAAAGTATACTTCACTGACGCCATACTCACAGTGCTTGGAGTAATAACGGAACGCAGCCAGTGACGCCAATTTTGTCCGAAAATCAGAATTTCCCCTCAAAAGCATCCTTGTCTTTTTAATAGCAGAAAACAAGGATAGAATCCAAAACACCTCCCACCAATTTTCCCCTTTAGCCCCGTCTTTCAATAGAGGGGTATTGGAGGAAAAAAGCAAATAGATATTGGCGCTGATCTAAGAGATATAGTCTGATAAGCGGAGGTATCGCCTATGTTCTCGCGATACTCTCCGCCTCTCTCTATTCCCCTGAAACTTCTCCGCCTTTACCCCGATTTGGGATATATGACGTCATGTGCGAGTGAGAAGGAAGATATGCCTTCTTCTTTTTCAGCTATACTCGAAGTCAGCCATAGACTATGGTTTGTACTGCATCATTGCCGGTCAGTGTACACAGACCGGCACGGATGGTGTCCCTACCCGACATAGAGTATAGCATTTACCAGGCTGGACAAATTTGCCCTCTCACTCGTACGTGACGTCAAATGCTTGTTGGTGGGGTGGTAGGAGAAGCGCGATGCTGGTCTAAATATATGAAGTATAGGCCAGTATATGGCAATACACTATACCATGCTATCTCTCTCAAATGCACGGCCGAGGGTTTCCTTTCCTTTTCTTTAGCTATAGGTTGTCTGGCGGGGGCAAAGGAGAACGTGGTGGGAGGTGTTTCGATTCCTCATCCTCGTCTTACGCACGCTAAATGATAAGGATAGCTTTATATGGGACGAAATTTCTGCGGACAACGATGGTGTCCCTATCGGCGTCCTTGTTTAGCAGCCGCTGCAGCATGCCTGTAAAACCATTAAACTATCCTTTTTCGACTAAGGAGCGGGCTACGGCAGACCGCCATTGACAGCTCGGCGTGAAACGTCAAACGTCAAACGCTGCACGTGCTTATATTATGAGCACTAAATTGGACATTATTTCTCATGCTTTTTTATAGGAGATAATGCAAAATTATTATGTGCTTACCCTACTGATGATTTTTAGGTTAAATATTTTTTTTATAGAAAAAAACTGTTCCTGTTTTACAAATTTCTGGTTCTTAAAAGAACTGTCTTTTTTAGCAATGTTTCATGCATTTTGGTTCTAAAAAGAGCAGAACCTGTAAGAATGTTTTTTTTATGAATAATAGGTACATTGGGGATCTATAATAAAACTGCAAGGTGAATTTTTTTTTTTTTTCTTAAAACATTTATTAAATTTTTGTGCTTTTTGGATCTTAAAAGAACCGTTTTTGGCGACACGTCGTTATTCCTGTTGCAAATCAATTTTGGCCCTTAAAAGGGCCAAATGTAAGCCAACAGTAAGCACATAATAATTTTGCATTATCTCCTATAAAAAAGCATGAGAAATAATGTCCAATTTAGTGCTCATAATATAAGCACGTGCAGCGTTTGACGTTTGACGTTTCACGCCGAGCTGTCAATGGCGGTCTGCCGTAGCCCGCTTCTTAGTCGAAAAAGGATAGTTTAATGGTTTTACAGGCATGCTGCAGCGGCTGCTAAACAAGGACGCCGATAGGGACACCATCGTTGTCCGCAGAATTTTCGTCCGATATAAAGCTATCCTTATTATATAGCGTGCGTAAGACGAGGATGAGGAATCGGAACACCTCCCACCAATTTCCCCTTAGCGCCCGCCAGTCAAAGAGTGTGGAATAGTAAGAGTTAAAAAATCTCCAGCATTCATCTGAGAAGGATAGATTATTATGCCTACTAGGAGGGGATAGCTGCCGCCGTCTCCTCCTGAAATAAGGATAGTTTAATACTTTTATAAGGCATGCTAAAGCGGCTGCATGACAAAGACGCCGATAGGGATACCATCGTTGTCCGCAGAAATTTCGTCCCATATAAAGCTATCCTTATCAGTTAGCGTGCGTAAGACGAGGATGAGGAATCGAAACACCTCCCACCACGTTCTCCTTTGCCCCCGCCAGACAACCTATAGCTAAAGAAAAAGAAAAGGAAACCCTCGGCCGTGCATTTGAGAGAGATAGCATGGTATAGTGTATTGCCATATACTGGCCTATACTTCATATATTTAGACCAGCATCGCGCTTCTCCTACCACCCCACCAACAAGCATTTGACGTCACGAACGAGTGAGAGGGCAAATTTGTCCAGCCTGGTAAATGCTATACTCTATGTCGGGTAGGGACACCATCCGTGCCGGTCTGTGTATGTATGAAAGTTATTTACAATTTAAAAAACAAAATTATTTATACATTAAACTAGATTCTTAATTCAGCCTTATATATTCAGCTCCAGTCTTTCATTTTTCTTGAATTTCCTAAGTTTAATTAGATCGCTAAACTTGAAAAATGCTTGAGCAAACTCTGCATGTATTCCTTTAGAATTATAAACTTTTTGCTTCGCAAAGTCTGAAAATTCTCATTTGCATTTCTGATGGCAAGACTGATCTTGAAGAAGATCTGACAACCAGAGGACTTCCTCGAGGATGACAAGTTTTCCCCTTGCAGTCAATCTTTCAAGTAGTATTGGTTTTGCTGATCAAAGTGCCCTTTTCTTAGAAATTACATATATTTATATACAGGGTGTTACAAAACAACCGCACTTCCTTAAGGGAGGTGATTCCCGGCGCTGTTCTAAGAACTTTTTCCTCTTGGTATTTTTTGATTTAAAGCTTTATTTTCAAGATATTCAATGGTAAAGATGCCACTGGTAAGAGAGAGACACTCCGATAGTTGAAGCGAGGTGGCACCACTGTCTCTTACCATTGAATATCTTGAAAATAAAGCTTTAAATCAAAAAATACCAAGAGGAAAAAATTCTTAGAATGGCCTTAAGAATCACCCTCTGTAAGGAAGTGCGGTCGTTTTGTAACACCCTGTATTCCCTTCTAGTGATATTCCGGACTCCATTAATGTCCGCCACTGTATATATATATATTCTAAGAATAGGGCATTTTGATTAACGCAGCCGATACTGCCTTCTGAGTTAGTAGGAGGAGCAACCAGAAAAAGTCATACTGCGCATGCGCCAGAATAGTCCATCTGGCAAGTCTGGGTTAGAATCTAGTTCCTGGCTAAGGCACAAACACGTTACTGTCTTTCAGAGAAAAAACATAGCAGTCATGGGACGTATGCACGCACCTGGGTAATTAAATTATATTTTAACATTTAAATTCCCATTATTTTGTTAAAAAATTATGTATCCTCTTATTTCTAATTTTATCTATCTATTATATCGAACCCTCAAAAGCCTAATAATTGTTTAAGGTTATATTTATCGCTGTAAAATTCGTTATCCCTACGGCCATGCTTTTACTTTCGCGAAGTAGCACTTTTTTATTTACATTTAATCGAGGTTGAGGTGAATTAGGGGAGTAAAATAAAAAGTTTCTTATTATTTAAAAGTAGTTGTAAGATGATATTTATCCAAAAATAAGTTTTTCCAAATTTTTATACAATACATTAACATAACCTAAAATTTTCTTTTAGTAAGGGTATATCCCAGTCGGCGCTTCCTTATCGTCGAACTGTGCCCACTTGGTTGAAGTTGGCACCAGAAGATTGCAAAGATTTAATTTTTAAACTAGCTAAAAAAGGACACACACCATCTCAAATTGGTATGAGTTAGATTAAAAAGTAATGCAAACTGTATCCGAGATTTGACCTGTTTAAGTCTATTCTCTATTACAGCTTGCTAAATTGAATTGTATAATGACTTTTGAAGTATGAGCAATCAAATTGTTGTTCATATTATAGGTGGTCATTAACAGTAATTTCAGGTATAAGCTTCCTTCAAGAGTAATCAACAAAAGTGTCTTTTTTTTGTAGGTGTTATTCTTCGCGACTCTCATGGAGTGGCACAAGTCAGATTCAGGACTGGAAACAAGATCCTACGTATCGTAAAATCTGTAGGACTTGTCCCTGATCTTCCTGAGGATTTGTACCATTTGATTAAAAAGGCTGTTGCCATCCGCAAGCATTTGGAACGCAGCCGAAAGGACAAAGACAGTAAATTTAGATTGATTCTTGTAGAATCGAGAATACACAGGCTTGCTCGCTACTATAAAACAAAGGGAACTCTCCCACCAAACTGGAAATATGAAAGCTCTACTGCAAGTGCTCTTGTAGCATAACATTCTTTCATATTTGTATATAATATTATTTAATAAACATTCATATTAAACAATGTCTCTGAAGTTTTGATCATATGCAATACAACATTTTGTTCCACCATTATTATACCTATACCTTTTATAATTTAATTATGTAGAAATTGAGTATGTGATATGTAAGTTTTTTGATTTTAAAATAATTAAATTTTTACTAATGAGGAAATTCTCAAAAAGCACCAAATATTAAAGTGTGGTAATTCTAGAGGTGGGGGAAGTTGTCATGCAAGTTGGTGAATATACCAAATGCTCCAAAGACTCTTGTAAAGTCTTGTAGGTTATCTTTTATCTATGATAATAACAATGTTCGGTAGAATGTTAAATTTATCTGGGAGAATTTAAGGAAACAATTTAATTATGTTCATATAACATTTCACAATGAGGCCAGTTATAGTTGTGTTTGGGATTTTGCAATTTTTTGCTTTATTTAATTCATCATCTGCTTGGGATAATGACGAGTTGGAAGTTTTTGACGTTGTAGAGGAAGTCAATAATCAAAATTTTTACTTTTTCAGATCGTTCGAGATCTAATTCAATAGAAGAAATTCCAACTGATCCAGAAGTTGGAAAAATATATTCTGGAAAAGTTGCCAATATTGTACCATTTGGTTGCTTTGTGCAATTAGAAGGTTTGAAGCGTAGATGGGAAGGATTGGTACACATATCGCAATTAAGAAGAGAAGGTAGAGTAGCTAGTGCAAGCGATGTTGTATCCAGAGGTCAAAAAGTTCTGGTGAAAGTCCTGAATATTGGTGGACAAAAGGTATCCTTAAGCATGAAAGATATTGATCAAGAAACAGGAAAAGATTTAAATTTGCTAGAACTGCAAGGAAATTATGATAAAGATGAAGCTTGCTCTAGAAAACGCGTTCAACGATTGTCTTCCCCTGAAAAATGGGAAATAAAGCAGATGCTTGCAGCCTCTTGCATAGACAGGAGTGAACTCCCCGAATTTGATATGGAAACAGGAGTTCTGCCGAGAGAAGACGATGAGGAAGAGGACGTTGAAATAGAATTAGTCGAAGAGGAACCACCATATTTGCATGGTCATGGTAGGGCTTTGGGTGACCTGAGTCCTGTCAGGATAGTGAAGAATCCTGATGGATCTTTGGCGCAAGCAGCTATGATGCAAAGCGCTTTAGCCAAAGAAAGAAGAGAACAGAAAATGTTGCAAAGAGAACAAGAAATGGATTCCGTTCCTACTGGACTAAATAAAAATTGGATCGATCCTTTACCAGAAGCCGAAAGTCGTACGTTAGCAGCGAACATGCGGGGAATCGGTCTTCAAACCCAAGATCTTCCAGAATGGAAGAAACATGTGATTGGTGGTAAGAAGTCTTCCTTCGGAAAGAAAACCAATTTGACTTTACTCGAACAACGTCATAGTTTACCAATATACAGACTAAGAGATGATTTGGTGAAAGCTGTCACCGATAATCAGATTCTTATTGTTATTGGAGAAACTGGATCAGGAAAGACCACCCAAATAACACAATATTTAGCTGAAGCAGGATTTACGGCAAGAGGAAAGATCGGTTGCACCCAGCCACGTCGAGTTTCGGCAATGTCCGTTGCTAAAAGGGTAGCCGAAGAGTTTGGTTGTCGTCTCGGTCAAGAGGTTGGATATACCATTCGTTTCGAAGACTGTACTGGACCAGAAACAAGTATTAAGTACATGACAGACGGTATGTTGTTACGTGAATGCTTAATGGACTTGGACCTTAAAACTTATTCAGTTATTATGTTGGATGAGGCTCACGAGCGCACGATCCATACAGATGTTTTGTTTGGATTATTGAAGCAAGCGGTAGGAAGAAGACCCGATTTAAAGTTAATAGTCACCAGTGCAACATTGGACGCGGTGAAATTTTCCCAATATTTCTTCGAGGCTCCGATTTTCACAATTCCAGGCAGGACCTTTGAAGTTGAGGTCATGTACACAAAAGAGCCTGAAACGGATTATTTAGATGCGGCTTTGATCACCGTGATGCAAATTCACTTGAGGGAGCCTCCTGGCGATATTCTTCTATTTTTGACTGGTCAAGAGGAAATCGATACAGCCTGCGCGAAATCTTATACGAAAGAATGAAATCTCTGGGTCCCGATGTACCGGAATTGATCATTCTACCGATTTATTCAGCGTTACCATCAGAAATGCAAACGAGAATTTTCGAGCCCGCCCCGCCTGGATCAAGAAAAGTCGTAATAGCTACAAACATTGCAGAAACTAGTTTAACTATCGATGGAATTTATTACGTGGTCGATCCAGGCTTCGTGAAGCAAAAAGTTTATAATTCTAAAACTGGAATGGACAGTCTAATAGTCACCCCTATCAGTCAAGCTGCCGCCAAACAACGGGCGGGTAGAGCTGGAAGAACGGGTCCCGGTAAATGCTACAGACTTTACACGGAAAGAGCCTACAGAGATGAAATGTTACCAACGCCAGTTCCAGAAATCCAGCGTACCAATTTAGCCACAGCCGTGTTGCAGCTAAAGACTATGGGAATTAATGATCTTTTGCATTTTGATTTTATGGATGCGCCACCCGTGGAGTCATTGATCATGGCCTTGGAATCTTTGCATAGTTTGAGTGTGCCTTGGACAACGAAGGACTTTTAACTCGTTTGGGTAGAAGAATGGCCGAATTTCCGTTAGAACCAAACTTATCCAAAATGTTAATCATGAGTGTACATCTTCAGTGTTCGGACGAGATTTTAACGATTGTCAGTATGCTCAGCGTTCAAAATGTGTTCTATAGACCAAAAGACAAGCAAGCACTAGCTGACCAGAAAAAGGCAAAATTTAATCAAGCGGAGGGCGATCACTTGACACTGTTGGCTGTTTATAATTCTTGGAGAAACAATAAATTCAGTAATGCATGGTGTTATGAAAATTTTGTTCAGATTAGAACACTGAAAAGAGCGCAAGATGTCCGTAAACAATTATTGGGCATCATGGACAGGCACAAGCTGGACGTGGTATCGGCAGGCAAGAACACAGTGAGAATACAAAAAGCAGTTTGTTCGGGATTCTTTAGGAATGCTGCTAAAAAAGATCCTCAAGAAGGTTATCGAACTCTCTCGTAGATAGTCAAGTTGTCTATATTCATCCTAGTAGCGCGTTGTTTAATAGACAACCCGAATGGGTGATTTACCATGAACTTGTACAAACGACAAAAGAATATATCAGAGAAGTTACAACAATTGACCCGAAATGGCTAGTTGAATTTGCTCCTGCGTTCTTTCAGTTTAAAAAGAATCAAAGATTAGAACCTTTGTATAATAAATACGAAGAACCAAATGCCTGGAGAATATCCAGGGTTCGTAGAAGGCGCAATTAAATATCTAATTTAATGTATAAATAATTTCTTCTTAAATTGTAAATAAATTTCACACATACTAATGTTATCGATCATGTCAATATATAAATTAATCTATTTATAAAAATATCACTTATGCATTCTATTAGTAGAAGAAATATATATATATATATATATGTATGATCTTCGGCGTTTCTTCTTAACTGATTGTTAAATTTATTAAATAAATACATTCACTTTCCATAACAAAATGATATTGTATTAACAGGTATTCACAACTCCAGCACTTTGCAACTTTTATTTTTTTTTTTTATTTTTTCGGTGACAATAAAAAAGTCATTGTTTTGACAGTATATTAAATAAAAATGAATTCTCATGGTCAATTGTTTATCTTAATATATCTTAATTTTTTATATCTAATATTTTAAGATTGATTCTTCTTCTTTAGAAGCTCGACCAGATGTCGATATCTTGCTTGGCACTCATCCTTAAAAGTATAAGAAAATTAACAATTTTCTATCATTTCTTTTTGCACATTAAACAATTCATTCACGTAAATTTTTTACTCACTTTAGTTTTACCTTCGATACAACTTGCAATTTTCTCCCACCTATCTAAAGATGTTCCTTTTCGATATTTTATGAGAGCAGCTTCCAAAGCTCTTTGTTCTTCTTGACTCCATTCTACATTACTGGTTGGTAGTTCGGTACGCGTTTTTACTTTCTCTTTCTTTTCCTCCGCACAAAATTCTTCCGTCGTCTGACCAGGCTTTAGTCCTTCCTCCTTCACCTAAACCAAAACATAAAAAGCTCTTTATATACACAGGCAAATGCATTAATAAAAATTATAAAAATTCTTTCTATTACTTTCTTTGCCATGTGAGTAACTTCTTGTACTGTTCTACTCGTAGCTTCAGCTACTTTTTCCCACCTCTCCGGTGTACCCCCTGGATATTTTTTTACTAATTTTATTAATTCTAGAATATCATCGTCTGTCCAAAATCCACCAGATATTATTGGCTTTTCACAAGTGTAATTGGCTTGATTATTATCTTTCATAGAGTCCTCTCTAATATTATTATTTCCGCTCTTTTCTTGTGGTGTAAATGCAGCTCTCCTACGCCGAGGTCCGCGAGTTACAGGCTCAGGCTCTATTTCCTCTTCTTGCGCACTATTAAACAAAATTGATACAATGACCCAGTTTTGATTATCTAATTGATAAATGAAAAACTTTTAGATATCTGCATACAGTGCCTCTTCCTCTTCTAGTTTTTTTCCTACGCTTCCTCTCTTCCAAAATGAAATTGATTGTACGTATTGTGGATGGTATGCCATAAAAGAAGCCAACCACCCACTTTGGCAGTTGAAAGGGAAGAGTGTTCCCTATTTTTTTCTGCATTTTTTGAAGTTTACTTCCCAATACCTGTGTCTAAAAAGCATCTAAATTTTATTTAACGTTCTACAAAAAAACAATTAATCTTTATATTACTTACATATGTATATCTTTTTTCAAAATACGCAGCCCGCGCTACAAGATATTGTCCAATTGTGATAACAATGAACAAAATAATACTCATCTCCAAAAGGCCCATTTTCCTAACATGACGATAGTAATAAACTGCAGATCGCCAATTAGGCAATCCATTAATAAGAACATTATCATATTTTTGTCTTTTTCCAGGATCTTTTAAAATATCATAAACTGCTACTAACTAAAAAATAATACTTCCTCAGTCTCATGGATGATAAGATATTTATATGAAACTCACTTTTCTAAATTGCTCTTCTGCATCTTCAGCAGGATTTTTTCCGGATGAAGTAAAAGAGACAACCTTCTAAAGGCTTTCTTGACTTCTGTAGCATTTGCATTCTAAAAGTTAAAATATTCACTAAAATATGTTATATACTTATTTCTAATTTTTTTTGGAAAAACATAACATATTGTATTTATATAAGAATGAAACTGGATGATGTGGCAATACATTGAAGAGCAAAATTGACAGCAGATTGTTTGAATGTAAAAAACTAATGAATTTTATAATTTTACCTGTGTGATTCCTAAAACCTCATAAACATTTTGATTATTGACTTCCTCTACAACGTCAAAAACTTCCAACTCGTCATTATCCCAAGCAGATGATAAATTAAATAAAGCAAAAAATTGCAAAATCCCAAATACAACTGTAACTGGCCTCATTGTGAAATGTTATATGAACATAATTAAATTGTTTCCTTAAATTCTCCCGGATAAATTTAACATTCTACCGAACATTGTTATTATCATAGATAAAAGATAACCTACAAGACTTTAAAAGAGTCTGGAGCATTTGGTATAATCACCAACTTGCATGACAACTTCCCCCACCTCTAGAATTACCACACTTTAATATTTGGTGCTTTTTGAGAATTTCCTCATTAGTAAAAATTTAATTATTTTAAAATCAAAAAACTTACATATCACATACTCAATTTCTACATAATTAAATTATAAAAGGTATAGGTATAATAATGGTGGAACAAAATGTTGTATTGCATATGATCAAAACTTCAGAGACATTGTTTAATATGAATGTTTATTAAATAATATTATATACAAATATGAAAGAATGTTATGCTACAAGAGCACTTGCAGTAGAGCTTTCATATTTCCAGTTTGGTGGGAGAGTTCCCTTTGTTTTATAGTAGCGAGCAAGCCTGTGTATTCTGGATTCTATAAGAATCAATCTAAATTTACTGTCTTTGTCCTTTCGGCTGCGTTCCAAATGCTTGCGGATGGCAACAGACTTTTTAATTAAATGGTAGAGATCTTCAGGAAGATCAGGGACAAATCCTACAGATTTTACAATTCGTAAGATTTTGTTTCCAGTCTTAAATCTGACTTGTGCCACTCCATGAGAGTCGCGAAGAATAACACCTACAAAAAAAAGACACTTTTGTTGATTACTCTTGAAGGAAGCTTATACCTGAAATTACTGTTAATGAC
>JBBEEM010000114.1:0-24775 GCA_037305995.1 Sclerodermus sp. 'alternatusi'
TTTATAATGTTCAATGTTAAAAATGTCATTGTCTGTGAAATGAAGATAGATAGTTGAAGTGAGATGACACGTAGCTCTTTCACACTTCAGATACCTGACTGTTGAAATTATAGTATATTTATCATTGAATATTTTGAACAAGAAAATTTGAAACCAAGCAGCCCAAAGAAGGATGTTTCAGAACAGTATAAAAGATGTATCCTTAAAAATGGACAGCCTGGTAGATGAAGAATAGGTCATTGATGATAGAAGAGTTTCGAAGCTATTTTGAACTACCTAGAGCTTTCTAAATAGCTGCTCATAACTTCATAAGTTCATTGTGTTCGGTACATACAGCATCATTTCTTTATTCTACGAGATAATCCCTGCTTTCTAGTCCTTTCTTTGTACAAGAAATTTTCTCAAGGGTGCGCCACTAAACTTTAAAGAGTAATAAATAATAACCTTCCAAATCGTCTTTTTCGCTTATACTTGTTGGTCTGAAAGTTCATTTTCCTGACGCCATTCTAAGAACTTTTTCATATTGCCATTTTTTAATCTAAACCTTAGTTTTCTATATATTCAATGGTAAAGATGCCATTAGTTAAACACAGACATTCCAATAGGTGAAGTGAGATAGCATTTCTCTGTCTTAACTCAACTATCTGTCTGTCTGTTTCTAACTAATAGTATTTATATTATTGAATATCTAGAAAATTAAGCTTTAGATTAAAAAATCACAAGAGGAAAAAGTTCTTAGAATAGCGTCAGGAATCACTCTCTTTAAGTAAGGGCACTTGTTTTGTTACACCCTGTATAATAATTGTTTGCCGATACAGGGTATTTAATTGAGGTACGGCTTAATTTTAAGGGGTTATAAAGGGGGTGATTCTAAGACGATTTTTCATTTACCATATTTTAATCTAAAATTTATTTTTCGAAATATTTAGGGAGGATGGTACTATTAGTTAAACAGACACAGGTAGATAGGTAAAGTTAGACGAAATTGTGTTTTCTCACTTCAACCAATTGATCGTTTTTCTCTAACTAATAGTTTCTTTATCATTAGATATTTCAAAAACTAAGCTTTAGATGAAAATGTGGTAAATAAAAAATCGACTTAGAATAACTTCCTCTACAACTCCTTAAAATTTCGAAAAGGAGTCATTGTTACACTTTGTATATGGTGAACAAAATTTCGATTCAGGTGTTTGAATATTAGCGCACTTCCTGTTAAGGCCATGTTTACCCGACCGAATTGTCGCAATGCCTGAACTGATTTGAAATCCGTTTGAAAGGTGCACTCTCAAAAGTGAAAAAATTCGATGTTGATATCTGAAATTTTGAAAATCGAAAAAAAATTTTCGAAATTGCATAATGCCATAAATAATTATTATTGTTGTATCAAAGAAAATATGATAAATATCGTAAAATATGATAAATATCGTAAAATGCGATATTAGCGGCGATAGAGACATAAGAAAGGTTCATTCAAAATTAGTCTCGTTAAAAAATTCGCAGAATTATGGTCAAAATCTCTAAATCTGTAATTTGTGAAAAATTGTTAAGAAATCAGCTATGTTTTTCCTCGAGGGAGATAAAACAGAGCGAAAATTAGTTCATATGGATGGCGTAACAAACATTTTCATAAATGAACCAAAGATAAGAGATCATTTGTTTCACTCTATTCAGTTAGGACACGAACCATTTTATGTCGGGTATGCATCCCCTTAAGGGGTGATTCCGGATACTAAACTAAGTCGAAAAGTTCTTAGCCACTTTTCAACCCGGAGCTTGGTTTTCAAGATATTCAATAATAAATATATTATTACCCAAGTAGCACATGTAGATCTTTAGAATATCCTCAGTATATCTAAGAACCACTTTTCATATTTCCTGAGAATATGTAATATATGTTCGAGAATATTCTGAGAATAAACTGAGAATGATCGTATGTCCGCCATTTCATAGCTCTTAGTACATCCTCAGAACATCCTGCAGTAGATGGTATGGATGATACAAGGATCTAAGTGGGACGCATTTTATTCGCTAGTTTATGCATATATACTTGTTTAATAAGTTAAATTATTGAAATAAAAAAATTGATTTATCATTAAATATTTTATTTATTGTTTAATATATAAATATATAGATACAGTATATATGTGTAATATAAGTATATTAATTATTATTTGTTACATTTTCCTTCCCTCTCCTTTCACTGGCGTGAGCCAACCATGATTTAATGGGATGTAAAATGTCTTCTTTTGAGGAATTTGGAAATTTTTTCCATGCCACATCTGTAAATATAATGATTAAGTAATGTTGAAAATAATTAAATAATATAAGAAATTTATTAGTACAAAAATATACAATAACAAAAAAAATATTAAATACAAACCTATTATAATGTCTGCAATAGTTAAATTACAAAATGGTTTCTTTTGTTTTTTACCAAACCAACTGTAACCAGAGGCAAGCTTGTTACAGAATAATTGACGTAAAATTGAGAATACAGATGCATTCAAATTTTTATTACTCAGATGTAATAAATAAGATTCCTATAGCAATTTAAAATCCTTATAAACATTGGAAATAGTATATAATGTAGAATATAAAGTATTTATAAAAATAAGGAAAAATACCAATGATAAACGATATGACTCATTTTCTTTTATATTTGTTTCAAAAATATTTAAATCTTCCTCATTTTGTAGAGGTAAGTCTTTTTTAATATTTATTTGTTCACATATCGTTGGCTTATCTACAAATTTAAGCATTTTTGTGTGAAAATTATCGATGAAATCTTTTAATGTCTCTTCGATAGAACGCATTCTTATGTCTATGTCACTTAATTTTCTTATTATCAGTTTATCAAAGTTACTACCTGAAAATTATAAAAGATTATGAATGTTTCTAATATACAGACATATTTATAAAAAATACAAGTATACGCTTACATTTGATTTCATATTGTGTAGTATTTTGTGAATTAACAGAAGAATTAAAATTATTACTACACGTAGCTAAATCCTTTGATGTGTCTGTAGGCGATATATATATATTATAATTATTAACTATCCTAATTATATGCATTTTTTCATTATAAATTAGTCAAACTATTTAATATATTCCAAATATAAAATATAGTTTATATTATACCTTCTACTTGCTTAAAAACTTTCTTTGGCATTTTTGGGAATGGTGGAAGAATAGACGAATTGTCTTCATCACTTGATGAATATACCCTACGAGCCCTCTCTTTCCTTGTTTGTTTTAAAATTTGACTCATGTCAACATCTGATTGGGAATTTACATCTGAAAACATTTCCGCTTCTTCTAATTTTCTTACAGCTTTTTCATATGTAGCTAAAAAATAATTTAACATAACTTACATATTTTTTTAACTGTAAATACGCACTATTCAATGAATTATTTGTCATAAAATTGATAATTGGAGAACTTACATGAAGAAGACCAATTTTTTTTTATCTTGCATTCAGTCCAATCAGTTTTACATTGTTCCATATTTTTTATTGATTTTTCATATTTCTTTAAATTTGTAAAATTTGGCCAGCGTGCTGTGGATAAATCTGTACTTAGCCAAGTAGATGGTACAATTTGTAATCCATCATAAAATTTCCACTACAAGATAATTTTTATTTTCCATGTTACACACTTCTTACCTATTAAAGTAAAATTAAATATATAATAAATCTGTCTCCCTTGCACATTTTTTATGTAATAAGATATTAAATTTATATTATGAAAAACTTACACATAAAAATCCTAACACTGCACGTTTTCTTCACAGAAATGCATGACCTTATGTCCTTACACAACTAATTTAATGTAAATATCAACAAAATATCTATGAAAATGGCGGGAATTCGAAAAATGTAATTCCTCTTTCAAATTATATTTTAATTATAAATAAATTTCAATAAGTTTCAATTATATTAAAATAATAATATATTAAATTAATTGTGAAGAAGAGGGTATACCACAAAAGAATAATGTGAATAAGGTAATTTCACATATTTTTGCACAACATCATTTAATAAATAACTTTTTAAATCAGAAATTTCTTGGCAAATATATATTCCAATTATACTTGAACAGCATGGTACTGTAAATAAATCCTTCTTCTTCAAAAATACATTGCCAACTATAAGATAAGTTTGCTTTTCTTCACTAAATATTATATTTTTTAAACAAAAAATTTCATCATTTTTCAACCTACAACAATCATTGGCTACTGAATTTGCTTTTATTTTTATATTTTCACATTCAATGATATTATATTGTAAATTACAATATTCTACTATTGGCCCGTTACAGTGCAAAGAGTTTAAATTTACTTGAAATTTCATATTTTCTGATGCATTTATAAGAGGTAAATTCATTTCTAAAGAATTTTTTTCTACGCAACGATGAACAACTTGTTGTAAGGGTTTATTTGGCATTCTTAATAATCTTTTTAAAGAATGAAGATGATTTTCAAATTTAAATGAGCTAAATATGTCCAATGGTCCATATTTTTTAACATCACTTACTAAATGTATTAAATTATGTACATTAAAAGATATATTGTGAATTCCATATAAAATACCAAAGCTTGATATGAAATGTTTTGAAAGTTTTTCAGCATAATCCAATAAGTGGAATAAATTTCTTGAAGACATAATTCTTATAAGAACATGCAGAGTGAGAAAATGATAATAAGAATCATTCCCTAATAATTTTTGGAAAACTATTGGTCCTGTATATAATAATAACTGTCTAAATTCTGTCGCTTTCCATGTTTTTATGTATTGTAGTGATCTAGGCTTCCTATTAAATTCTGAAGGAATATACAGCCTAAGTTTTTCCAAAAAGGATGAAATTGCTTCCTGCTTTGAATATTGCAGACGATAAGGCAGCTCTCTCTCACCGAGTATCCATAAATACATTAATTTACGCATTATGCCTAAACATATTAGATGCATATAATCTAAAGGTGTGTTACTTACAGGCAAAAAGTTTGGTATTTCAAGTAAACTGGATGTAATTCCATTTTTGTGGTATTCTTTATCTACTTTATCACAAAAACTCTGATCTGTTCTTTTAGGTGCATCTGTTTGTGGGAAACAAATTTTATTCTTATAATATTTTCCTTTCACCATACATTTAGAACAACTTGAATACCCTGTATGGCCTTTTGTACATAATATAAAGGATTTCGCAGGGGTATCACAAATTAAACCATAAATTTCACACTTTATTTTATGGCCATTTATTTCAATCCCATACGTACACATTGCTTTAGCTTCAGAGACAAAATCTTGTAAAAATTCATTTACATTTTTACACTTTTCACTGCCATAATAAATACCTATAGTAAATACATTATCATATGGAAAAACCGAACATAAAATAGGCCAAAAACAATTTGGAGATGAGCGTGATATTGGTAATCCATCTATATTAATTAATAATTTGATAATATTATCTTTAAAATTATCTTTCAGTGATTCTATAAAATCTTTTATAATAGAAAAACCAAAATGGTAATATATACCAGGAGGAACACAACGAACATTTGTTTTACGTGGTGTTTGCAATAAAGTTCTTGAATCTATTGGTAAATTATTGAAACAAGCATGATCTTTCAATTTTTTTAATAGTGCATTTAAAGCATTATGTGGGATACCATACAATACTGCCCATTCAGTAAGAAAATGTTGTAAATCCTGATTAGAGCATTTATTAGTGTCTTTTAAATCTTTATTTAATGGTAAACATTTTATTACCGTATCACTTATGGGTATATCGAAAGAAGCTTCTGCACTCATTTCTCCATCTGAGTTCTCTAAATTAATGCTTATTGTTTCAGTTTCTTTATAATTTTCACCATGCTCAATAGAACTATTCAAATTACATTTCAAATTAACACAATTTACACTTGAACTTGAAATATCATTTAATTCTGACAAATTACAATTAGATATAGCGTACTCATCATAAGTTTGTATTGAATCCATTCGTGATATTCTTCGTAATTGTCTTCTTGACATTTGTGAAATAGGTTTTCTCTTTTTATCACTCATTATTGTATAATTTATTAAAAACTTTACACCAATGAATAAAAATATTCATATTAAATTCACAATAACTCTAAATAATTTTAGATAAAACATTACATATATAGGTTACACAAACACCTAACAAGAAGAAATATTGCGGAAAACTAGGAAGACTAAATCCCCTCCAACACTTATTACCGAATTCTCAATATTTTCATAATAGATGTCGCCACGTTACCACCTGTTCTTAGTCATCTACCAATGCAATTAAATTATATTTATATACTAGTATAACCACAGGATATCCTCAGAACGTACACGAATATACGCACTACTAAAATGTTCTTATAATGTTCCTTGGATATACTGTACTCCAGGTATATATGTAGGACGTTCAGGATAAATTGAGTATATCCTAAGATCATTTGTGCTACTTGGGTAGTAAGACAGAGACAGACAGATAGTTGAAGTGAGACAGAGTGCTGCTCTCTTATTTCCAATTGAACCTTAACGTGCTAAATGAAACTTTGTTTTAGAATCACCCCACATAGGAATTTGATGTCCTGAAGACATCCATAGGAAGTCTTAAATGTCTTTAGGATCATCCAAAAGACTGCCATAAGACTGCCTATGGATGTCTTATAGATGTCCAATGACCGCGAAAAAGACTGCCATGGGAAGTCTTTATGATCTAGTGATATGACATCCCGGGATGTCTTAAAAATCTAGTTTTATGACATCCTCTGGAAGTCCTAAAGTTCTAGTTTTAGGACATTCATGGGATCATTAATGGTTCTAGTGGATTTATACTGTAGGTTAATATTTCTATAGTAAAATTTATATAGGTTACAATTTTGTATAGGTTTTATTCATTTTTATTTACAAAATAAAAAAGTGAGTAAATTACGTAATACAATATTAATGTAACATAAACATAATAATACATTGTTATAGAATTAAATAAAAGCATAATTATATTATTAAATAAATAAGTTAATTTTAATGCTTTTTCGCGGTCATTATAATATTTTTTGGTTTCCGGATGGATATCACGTTCGGAAACAAAATAATATTATAATAAATAAATTAATTTTTTTTTTTTTTTTGTTCTTTATAGAGGAGTAAAAAAATGCAATGACGCATACCCAATATGTGGATACATAATTGGGGTATGTGGGACTCCACTTTTGTGTCTACCCACTAAAAAACATCTCCTCTGATACTCTGGCCATGACCTGGAAAACTGGGAACATTGTTAGTATAAAATATAATAAAAATATAATATCTTGTTGTCCACAAATATCTGCAGAAATAATAAAATATTTATTTAATTATTTATAATTAGAAATGTATACTTACCTCATAAGTTATTGGTGCGTTTCCTCTCATAGGTCAGCCTGTCATTTGCGTGCCTGAGCCAGTTGCTAGTCGAGGTCTTGATATCGTTGCTAGTTACTCCTGGCGTCGCTTCCATGATAGTCTCTATAAAGTAAGAAAAATGATTTTATAAAGAAGTTAGATATAATGAAAGAAAAAAGTTAATACTTACTCATAATTATTTTCATTATAGGCATTGCACCGAAGGGAGGTGTTGCCTTTTTCAGCCCTGTCCACGAGTAGTCTCTAGCAACACTATCGGTAATGCAGTGGAACAGGCAGTTACGAGTGTAATCATTTATATTTTTTCCTCCCATTGATCTAATTTTTTTAATCTGTTAACATAAAAAATAAATTTATAAATTTTTAGGACAAGAAAGCATAGAATGAGAGACTTACAAATTCATGTCGGACTTCAGCACTGCCGTTTAATGAATTGTTGAAGTCCTGGACTTGATGAACTGTTTCCAGGGGAAACGATGGAAGCAATGATGGCCGGGGACTGTTGGTAATTATATTTCTACTGCTGGAGCCTTCTAACAGCTGAATAATATAGTTCAGCTTATGATTAAGCTGTTGGAAGCAAGCACCTAACAAATAAATAAATAATTAATATCCTATAATGAAATTGTTTTTCTGTTTAAAATTTATAGCATTGAAAATGAAGATAAAACTAACGACAACAGTTTTTATGGTCTTTAGAAATGGAGGCCTCCTCGCAAACTAGTGGATCCTCAGGAGCTGGAGAAGAAAATTATAAGTAAGTATTGGAATACATGTGTGATTAGCAGAGTGAGAAAAATAGAAAAAAAAGTATTAAAGTATATAAATTGAAATTACAGTCAACGAGGCCATTAGGTGGACAGCTGCTTCCAGGAACTTCGAATTCAACAGCATTAACGTCAACTATATAAATATAAAAAAGGTTAGCAAGTACTTTCAAAACTTAAAACTAACACTAAAATTGAAAGTGTTTGCAAAGTATAATAAGAATCTTACTTTCAGTGTAGCTGCCTCTGGATGTGCTAGGCTGAACAATATACTCGACAGCAGCAGAAAAATTATTCAAATTAAAATCTGCATAAAACAGTATGTATTAAAAAATTACACAATAAATAGAATAAAAGATATTTGAAATTTTTAAGACTTACTTTTTGATAGTGTTGCCTCCTTCATTGATTTGTTGGGTCGCTGTTCAACAAAATCAGGATCGTCTGGATCATCGATATCCTCAACTACTTCAAGCGACTGACCAGCAACATTAATAAAGGGTTCGCCAACATAAACACAATCATCAGTGGACGCATACTCCATCTGTGATTCCATGGCCTTGGCTTCCTTGAATGACTCTAAGCAGAAAAAGGAAATTTTATTAATAATAGTGAATTTAAAGAAAGGTAATATACACGCTTAACATGTATAAGATATATTCATTCTTACCAAATGGCCCTAATAATTTATAATATTTTGTTTTTGTCCAGTTCTCATTAGGTTCTGCCCTATTTAATAAGGTAGACGAGAGGTTCTTCTTTGGCCACATGACGATGCTCTGTGCTATATTCAGCCATTCTGCAGCAACAATGCAGGAACATTTTTTGTTTTTTTCAATATAAAATGTAACGTAATACATCTGAAAAATATAAATAAATGAAATTAAAAAAAAAAAGGAACATTTATTTGTTATAATTAGACTTTGTAAAAAAAAATAAACTTTAATAATTATATAAATTTATATTTGCCTTTTTATTACGAATAAAGAACTATATTAACTTTATATTACAGCAATATTTTAAAATTTTTTTTTAAAACTTTGATCCTCTGTGAGATGCACACTTCTAAAGGCGTTGGCTTCAACTGAACTACTGAAACTCGAGTTCCCAGTTGGAAGTTCTTATGTTCCTTTTCCCGCTTAAGTTAGTCGATTCGTTATTTCTCATATTTCAGTTACGGATTATACTAACAATATCAATAAGCATGAACGCGGCACTCTTCAAACAAACAATTTTCAAGCGCGGTAGCTTTCATTCTTTGATAAGGTTCCGGCGGTGATCATCAAAAATATAGTGGTATTGGGGGAACCAGTATCGGGATTTAATGCACAAGCTTGAAATAAAAAAGTGAGATTTAACAAACTCACAACATCAGCTTAATTATCTTAATTTTCAGAATGAAGCAATGGCATCAAGCAATAATTATGCTTATAAGGAATCTTAAACATTTTTTTGACGATATTATTAACAGGCCATACTTCAAGACAACCCAAGCTGCTTTCCTTCACCTCATATATGTCCATATTAGCAGAATTACAGGGATAGCTTTTTAATGGAACAATTTCTAAAAATTTTCTACCAATTATTACCGCAATTCCATCTTTATATCCTATATGCTCAACAGTAACAATGTCTCCTCCTTTCATTAAGTAACAATTATCTGATTTTTTGCTGGATAGTGTGAATGATTTGAAACAAACAAATGTATGAGCATGTATGCATTGCATTGGTATTTCCTCCCTGATACTTGTCATCAGATGTGGGTATTGTTTATTAAGGTTTCTGCCTTGTGAAATCATTGCCCTTTCACCTAATCTGCGAAACAGTTGCGCCAAAGGCTTGTCCGATTTCCTTAACATTTTCTTTAATTGTTGCAAATAATTCTCAAAAGGAAAACAGCTGAATGAATCGAGATTTCCTAAAGATAGTGCTTCATCAGATAAATGTATTAAATTGTGGACCGAATAAACAATATTTTTCTTTCCATAAAGTGTACTAAATGCATTGACAAAATCTAAGAGTAAAGCTTTAGCAAACGCATTATTTCGATGATAATCTTCAGGATGACATAATATTCTTACAGAGCAATGTAAAAGCATGAAGTGTTGTAAATATATTTCTGGCAGATTATCCTTTAAAATAAATGGCCCTATATACATTAAGAACATACGAAATTCAGTTGCCTTCCAACGTTCTATTTCATTTAAAGCGCGTGGCTTTCTGCAAAATTCTAATGGAACATATTCCCTCATGGCACTTAATAATGTAGAAACAGTTTGAATTGTACGACCACTAAATTTAGCAGGATGTGTCTCTTTCAGCCATATGTTTAGCAATTTCTTCGTAACACCTAAGCAAACTAAATGCATATAATCTAATGGGAACTGTGAAACCATTCCCAAAGAAATTTGCTCGAAGGGAGATATGCCAGTGTGGTGTTCTTCCTGCTGTCGTTCTTTAAAACTCTTATCACTTCTTAATGTAACATTGGTTATATCTGGAAAAAGCATTCTATGATTTTCATAAACTCCTTCTTGTGTGCATTTGCTGCATCCAAAATAAGCATTATGTCCTTTGGTAGCTGTGATAAAGGATCGCGCTGGAGTATCACATATAACAGCTCTTATGCTAATTGTATATTTTTTTCCATTAAATAAGAAACCCTCTGCTTTAATCTGCATATATTCTTCTATAAGAGGTTTCAAATATAATTCTAAATTACTTGGCTTACTGTGGCCATGGAAAGCTCCTATTAAGAATGGTTTGGTGAATTCAATTGTAGGCATTCTCCCTAATATTGGCCATAGTTGACTTTTAGAGCTCTTTGCTAATGGCAGTCCGTCAATATTAATGTCTATTGCTATAGGATCATTAATTTTTTGATCATCTATTTCCTTTAATTCATTATTTAAACATTTTACCAAACCATTGTGTAAATATTGACCATTATTGCATTCCTTTATAATGTAACTTATTGGCGTTTGCAGAAGTGTTCTACCGTCTAAGGACAAATGGCTGTGACCACTGATATGCAATAATTTCAATAAAGCGGTCAATGCGTTTGTAACACGTTTCCCTGCACTCCTGCCTGAATGCAGGGAAGGGGGTGTTACCTTCGGCCTATCCCTCCTCGGTATCTCCTTCAGGGCGCCAGCTGGTTAGGTCGGGTAACCAGCAACCCTTCCTGAAACCTTCTGTCCTTCGGGAACCCTGCCAAGTCCCGAAGTCCAGACATACATTCCTCCTCTCGGGCTCACCAGAGGGACAGGGCGGCATATCCCGGCCACTCAGTCTCCCCTCAGGGCTGGCTCCGTTCGGTTCTAGGAGTCTCGGGAATCGTTTCCGACCTCTTCAGGCCCGGAATATCACCTCCCCTCCTCCCGTCAACCCGCTTAGGGCTTTGGGTAAAGGGCGAGAGCTGTCGATATCCTTGGGGAACACTCCCAGATCTCGTGTGGGGCAGCCTCGCCTGGCCGAGCCCGGCGCCCCGCTTCGGCCCTACGGCCCTGCCGGGTCTACGCCGAGTCGACCAGTCCCCGCTCCCCTCACGGACTGGTTACTCCCCCTCCGATATCTCGGCCTGGATCCAGGGTGCCTTCCGCACCTCCTGGACTCCTACCGTCGGCCGGGACAATCGGGGATCCCTACGGACTCCCTCGATTTCCCCGCCGGGACGTCGGCGGCCTCGTTTCTCCAACACACGCAGGCCAGCGCCTCGCGGTGTTGTCGCTACGACGGCTCACGCACGACTTTCCGATACCAGGATCCCTTCCTGTTATCCCGTCTTGCGGATCATCCCGTGTAGGCTGTCTCTCCCGTCTTAGGGTATCCTGACGGATACCCCACGACTTCCTGGGAGCGCCGGAACTCTCATCCGGACTTCTACCAGTCCTACAGGGACTCTCATGGGTTCCACTTCCCTAGGGATGCACAGCCCTGGCAGTTGGCTGCTGCATCCCGGTTCCGTTTCACCTCGCAAGCCAGGGTTCACAGGTCGAAACCCCGTTCCTGCATTTCCTTTCCGAAATTGCAGGCCCTTACGTGATCTCGATCTATCGTGATTCCCTTGAATCACGACAGATGTCGCCACTCACACCTTTGTGAGGCGATTCTTATTCTTATTTCAGAATTTCTATTTCCGATAGCACATGCAACAGGAATTCCTGTTACACGTTTTGAGGAATATTATATTCTATTGCCCATGCAGCTAAATTGTCTTTTAAGCTTTTTTCTTCTGATACATTTGCGATATTCTCATCAACCATCATTTCATAAAATGATTCATTATTTGAACTACTGGAATTTGAACTGGAAATAGATAATCTTGCTTCTTCTACATTACGCATTTCGACTTCGTAGCTGCTGCTTTGAATCGAAGAAGGGCCAGCTTCTAGTGATTGTCCTACATCATCATCTTCCATTGTTGCTAATCGCCGCCTCTTTTGCCTATCACCTAAATCTTTAAATAATTTTCTTTGTGACATGATGACTGCAACAAAAAATTAATAACACATTTAAATAAAAATCTGATAATTTTACCTATGTCCTTTTTTCAACAGACAATTGATTACATAACATAGAAAACAAGTAATGAAATTTAATTAATTTGACGCTGTTAGATTTAGCACATATTAAAAGGTAATAAGGTAATAATAATATAAATAAGATAATAATTAAACGGTAAAATAAATGGAAATATTTTTGTTATGATCGGAGTTTGACAGATGCTTGACGTTTCTTTGTTTTCATCTGATTTTAATATTTACGTAACAGACGTTGGAAAATTTATTGGTTTAAACTGTAATGTTTTTTTTTCTTGTATTATAAAAAAAAAACGAGAAATTTTAGAGAATTTCTTCTAATGATGATAATTCTTTAACGTCGAGTAATTTTTGGAGTAACTTTTGTTAGCCGCGTGTAAATTTTATAGGCATGTCAGATTAATATGAAATAATTCTTAAGTTAACATTATATCAGAAGATGTTTATAACTTAGGATAAGCTAATGCATTATAAACATAAAAGATATGGTAACTATTCAGCATATTGAAATAAAATTAACTAATATTGTTAACAAATTATGGAAGGGAGGAACTTCTGCATTACCGTCATGATTTCTACTTATAAATTTATTTTCAGGCAAGAATAAAGTCTGAAATGTATTGATGCGGTATTCGGAAGAAACGAAACATATGGTAGTCGGTAATTTATAATTATTCTAAGTACAACAGAAAAACAGTTTCGATTAACAGTTATTGACGGAATATTTCAAAATGTTTAACGGCATTTTCCATTTATTACAGAATATTCAATGTTCACTATTATCAAAAAGCGATATAAAGATTAATGAAAATGAAATATATGGAATGAACAAAAAACTTTATAATATTAATAGATTGAAACTATATTATTAATAAGAAAACATTTTATTGTAATATAATATTAATAATATCAAGGTGACCCTAAACTCTTTACTGACAGTTTCAGCATAATCCAAATTTAAATTTGTCGAAAATAGCATTTAATTAGTTTAAAATTTTTACTTACACTATATGATTTTAAAAAAGAATCTAAAAGAATCCAAATAATGTTTTATAAACTCGTCGTTATTCACTTCTAATGTTATCTTCACCTCATAGGAGCACTATAACACTTTTCCCCGAAGGGTTGCTGGTATCGGTAATCATCGCTTCTTATAGGGTTTGTGTTCCCCCATTCTGGAGAACAGGAAGGGAGCATCTTCCACCTCTTGTTTCTCTTTAACTATCTATCTATCTCATTCCAACTAATAGTATCATTATTATTCAATATCTGGAAACTAAACTCTGAATCAGAAAGTGACACAAGTTCGATTACTTTTACTCTCAGGAAAAACTCCCTTTAAACAAATGCGATGGTTTTTTTAATTTTTTGTATTTTGTAGGGATACGTAGAAATTATGGAATGGTACAAATAATTATACGTACAATAGTTATTAAAAAAAAACAACAAATTTATTGAAATACATAGAACTGTTCCTTCATCTCTCTTTTTCTCATGTCTTTAACTTTTAATGCTTGGCTTCAATGCTGCATTTAAAGTGATCTAGATCCAATCTTTTTGATTCCCTGGCCCTCAGAAGTTATCGAGATCAATAATTAAATCTCACTGCCGGAGTTGACTCGCAGAAAGTCGTACCTGAAACATATTTTTGTTCATTAATAATTTTCAATTAATTTTCATATTACTGTATCAACACCTAAGTCTTGAAGTACAAAATGTATCAGCATCGTTTGTTTGTAATTTCAATATATTCTTTACATAGTCTTACAAAACGATCGCACCGGGTGATTCTTGACGTTATTCTTAGGACTTTATCCTCTTAGCATTTTTTATTTGACGCTTAATTTATTCTTGAGTTATTCAACAATAAAGAAGCCATTAGTTAGATAGAGACACTCCGATAGTTGAAGCGAAGCAGAGTGGTGTCAACTCATTTCAACTATTAGAGTGTCTCTGTCTAACTATAATGGCAGTTTTATTATAGAATAACTAAAAAATAAAGTTTTACATAACAAAGTCCCGAGAGAAAACATTCTTAGAGAATAGGGTTAGGAATTATTCCTTTTAAAGAAGTGCGATCATTTTGTAACAGCCTTTATTTATTATAAATTATTTTAAGTATTACATTAATTTGCTAGTTTTTCTAATTTAAATTTATCCTCCTTACATTTTAAAACTTTTGCGTTTGTTTGGCGATCACTGCTCCGTATAGCGGACATTTCTGAAACTAAACTGCGCCAAATCGGTCTAATTTCAAATGTCCTGCGCAAGACTGCCTATGGAAGTCTTTTGGATACTGCCAATTGATGTCTTGAAAAAGACTTCCATAAGACATCCTTTGGCAGCTCTTCCTGTATGGGTATAGTATCTAAAAGACTTTCAGAGGAAGTCTTATTTTGGATGTCCTATTTAAGACTTCCAAAGGTAATATTATTTAGGATGTTTTATTTAAGACTTCCATAGGCAGTTTTGTGCAGTACATTTGAAAGTAATCTGATTTGGCACAGTTTAATTGTAGAATTATTCACTAAACTGAGTAACGATTACCAATGTGTATTAATTTCGTAGTACTTAATCACGAGCGTAACCAAAATGTAACAGACAGCGAAATTTAGAATAGTGCTTGCTGTTGAAAAATTTTCAAAGTTTAATTAAAATTTAATATATGTGATTCGACAAATAATTCATTATCGTGAATAGGTGAAATAAATTAATATGAAAAAAAGAAATTACTTTTAAAGTTAATATACTTTTTTATTAATTTTTATATGTATTAAAAAGTCATACCTCAATTCCCACGTAGCACATTTATCGCAGTAACATTATATCCACAGCGATTTTAAGTGGCAATGACCACATCATATTATAACGTCGCTTACATGTTGTAAAAAAGTAATGATAATTGATGTAGCTATTGTGATATCACAAACACGTCCCAAGTACCACGTTTATCGCACTAACATCATAACCACATAAACTTTCGATGGTAATAACCACGTCACATTCTAACGTATCATACACGTTGTAAAAATGTAATGATAATTGATATGGCTCTTGTGATATCATAAACATGTCCCAAGTACCACGTTTATCGCACTAACATCATAACCACATAAACTTTCGATGGTAATAACCACGTCACATTCTAACGTATCATACACGTTGTAAAAATGTAATGATAATTGATATGGCTCTTGTGATATCATAAACATGTCCCAAGTACCACGTTTATCGCACTAACATCATAACCACATAAACTTTCGATGGTAATAACCACGTCACATTCTAACGTATCATACACGTTGTAAAAATGTAATGATAATTGATATGGCTCTTGTGATATCACAGACATCGATTTAATGAGGTTTTTACAATACTAATCTTCTCACAAAGCAAAAGCATATTGTTGTTGAAGTGATTTCTGAAAAATCATAATCACATCACATATTTTTCTTTTTAAGCCATCCTATAATATATAATTATCCTATCATATTCGTCTTTGGTTTCATTATAATCAAGAGAATCTCAGTGATATTTTGGTAATATTCATACAATTCTATTACAAAAAAAAATCCAGTAATTAAAAATTTATATTCAAGTCATTCACGCTCGAGTTGTTACCTTAAAAAAATGTCAGAAAATACTGAAGAGTAATGTATAGAACGTCGATAATCTGGATAGATCAAGTGAAGTGGAAGAGAGAGAGAGAGAGATAAAGGTGCTATACACTGCCAATATATCCACTAATTACTATAAAAAAATCTTAATACAGCTGATATCTGCCTCGAGATTGGCCTATACTTCCTAATTTTAATTCATTTATGAATTTTTGGAAAAAGTTGAATAGAATTTTTTGATTTAGCTTGTTTCTATCTTTATGGATATAAATAGTGACTATTATAAAAGAAACATCTTGTATAAAACAATATCTACTTTATTTATATTTTTATATCATATATATTAAAAGTTTTATAATTATTTATTAAAAGTATATATATATATATATATATAAAATTATTATTTTTGCTTTCGCTCTAATCTTTGATTAGCATAGCGGAAAAAATTTTTCGCTGCCTTTTCGAATTCCATATCTGTTCCATTTGGAAAACTCGATCTGATTGAACCTTCAATATATAAGAATGCATATTGTAATATAAAAAGAATAATTTAATTTTAAATTAATATAGAATTAGTTCTATTTACCTCTTAATACAGTTATTAATTTTAAATCCTTAAGCGGATAATTATTTTTTGCGCCAGTCCATGAACATCGTTTGGCTAATTCATCATCAAAAAGTTTTGACAAACAACGTCTTGTTAAATTGCTAACGTCATCACCACCGACAATGTTTAAAGCTTGTCTCTGTTGCATTTAAAAATTGAGATACAAAATAATTAGTAATTAATGTTTGTGATAGAAATATGTAAGCCAATAATGGTTTTAACTTTTTAATTATTTAAAATTATTAAAAAAATTTAAGTTTTTTATAAAATATAATATTTACCAATTTCCTTTTTTCAGGTGAGTGATTCAGTTGCTCCTCAAGTTTTTCAATGTTTTCAAAATTTTTCAAAGGGAGTTCAAAATGAACATCTTCAAATTCAGGTGTATTAATTGAATTAAAACGCTCTTTGCGTAATGAATCAATAGCCATATTGATTTGTTTCAATTGAAGATTCATTTCCATTATACTCTTTGCTAGTATATTTATTTCTTTCCGACAAGCTAAAAACAATAATTATTAAACATATATTATGTTCATATGCAGAAATCCTTTTTAATTAGACAAACCTTTACAACATGTGTGTAAATTAATTTCGCCATCCGCAACTGCAACAATATTAGGGTTTTCTGTACAGTCATTACTGTTTAGGGATTCTCGGTTAATTAACTCTAAAAAAATAAAATTTTGTTATCATAAAACTAATCTAATATTAAGAGGAAATAATAATATAAATATATATATATATATCATATTAAAATAACATAACGTTATCAAAATAGAATAATTGTTAAAGAAAATATTAAAATTTTTAAAGTAATAAGTAATGAATTCTACAAACCTGTATGTGAATAAACATTGTCTTCTACGCTTTCATTTAAATTTTCATCCATATCGTTATGATTACTAAAATCAAAAATTGCGCTCGTATCGTTTAAATCTAAAAATACATGTATAATATAAATTGTAAGAAACTATAAAAATTATATAATACTACAATTTATGAGAGTTTTTATAATAAAAATGGTTTCCAGAAATAAACTCATCCTCAGTTAAAGAATGATTCCTGAGACACTAAACTAAGTCAAAAATTCGTTACCACTTTCCGATTTTGAACTTGGTTTTCAAGATATTCAATAATAGAAATATTAATAGTTAGGCAGAGATAAGTAAATGATTGAAGTGATACAGAGTAGTGTTATTACACTTCAACTATTTATCGATCTTTGGCTAGCTAATGATACCTATATTTTTAAATATCTCGAGAATCAAGCTTTAAATAAAAAAGTAGTATAAGACTTTTCGTTTTAATCTACCGTCAGGAATCAATTAACCTCCTTAACGGTGGTGAGCAATTTCTAGAACACCCTGTAAATACATCAAACCATTAGTAAATAATGCTAGTTTAAAGTATAAAAGTTTTTAAATAGCTTCCAATGAGAACATTACCTGCAGCCATATCTTCTATTGTCTGCATATTAGCATCTTCCGAGGAATTACTCGTACAATCTACATTAAAAGAAAAAACAAGTTTAAACAAGTTATACAATTTGAAACTTGTCGTAATATTACTTTATTTGAACATTTATAGCGATTATACCTGAAAACTCCTTTCTCTTCATTTCACGACAGCCTCTTCCTAAAGGTTTACTCTCAAAATCAGAAGATTCAAGCATAACAAATTTTCTTTCATATTTTACAGCTAATGTGAAATCACCTATATGCAGGAATAAAATTATATATATAAGTATATATACTCGCCTATTTTTATAAATAATAGTAAGAATATATACTTACCAGAAAAGACATGGAAGCAATATGAATGTCAAATAATAAAAACATTTTGTAAGTATATATTCTTACTATTATTTATAAAAATAGGCGAGTATATATACTTATATATATAATTTTATTCCTGCATATAGGTGATTTCACATTAGCTGTAAAATATGAAAGAAAATTTGTTATGCTTGAATCTTCTGATTTTGAGAGTAAACCTTTAGGAAGAGGCTGTCGTGAAATGAAGAGAAAGGAGTTTTCAGGTATAATCGCTATAAATGTTCAAATAAAGTAATATTACGACAAGTTTCAAATTGTATAACTTGTTTAAACTTGTTTTTTCTTTTAATGTAGATTGTACGAGTAATTCCTCGGAAGATGCTAATATGCAGACAATAGAAGATATGGCTGCAGGTAATGTTCTCATTGGAAGCTATTTAAAAACTTTTATACTTTAAACTAGCATTATTTACTAATGGTTTGATGTATTTACAGGGTGTTCTAGAAATTGCTCACCACCGTTAAGGAGGTTAATTGATTCCTGACGGTAGATTAAAACGAAAAGTCTTATACTACTTTTTTATTTAAAGCTTGATTCTCGAGATATTTAAAAATATAGGTATCATTAGCTAGCCAAAGATCGATAAATAGTTGAAGTGTAATAACACTACTCTGTATCACTTCAATCATTTACTTATCTCTGCCTAACTATTAATATTTCTATTATTGAATATCTTGAAAACCAAGTTCAAAATCGGAAAGTGGTAACGAATTTTTGACTTAGTTTAGTGTCTCAGGAATCATTCTTTAACTGAGGATGAGTTTATTTCTGGAAACCATTTTTATTATAAAAACTCTCATAAATTGTAGTATTATATAATTTTTATAGTTTCTTACAATTTATATTATACATGTATTTTTAGATTTAAACGATACGAGCGCAATTTTTGATTTTAGTAATCATAACGATATGGATGAAAATTTAAATGAAAGCGTAGAAGACAATGTTTATTCACATACAGGTTTGTAGAATTCATTACTTATTACTTTAAAAATTTTAATATTTTCTTTAACAATTATTCTATTTTGATAACGTTATGTTATTTTAATATGATATATATATATATATTTATATTATTATTTCCTCTTAATATTAGATTAGTTTTATGATAACAAAATTTTATTTTTTTAGAGTTAATTAACCGAGAATCCCTAAACAGTAATGACTGTACAGAAAACCCTAATATTGTTGCAGTTGCGGATGGCGAAATTAATTTACACACATGTTGTAAAGGTTTGTCTAATTTAGAAGGATTTTTGGAAATGAGCAATACATATGTGAAATAATTTATAATTTTTATTTCTTTTTTCGAAAAGATTTAAGTATATTAACATGAAAATTTTTAAGTTCTTATAATTTATTTTTGTGTTACTTTTAAGATATAAATGAGAAACCCGTAATATTTAATTTAGATAACAATATTGAAGGCGAGAATCAAAATCTAAATAAAACTACAAGTATATTAGGTACTGAAGAATTACGTGGTAAAAAAAAATGGAATAAAAACATTGAAAGTAATTTAAATTCATATAAAACAGGTTTGTAAAAATCAAAACAGAATATTTTAATAATGTGAATTATTATCAATTAATTAATTTTAGTTTTAATGCTTCCGCGGGTATTAGCATAATATTTCTTGGTTTTCGGATGGACACCGCGTTCGGAATTATTATTTAATTCCGTTTATTAGTTTATTAGTTTATTAGTGTCCATCCGGAAACTAATAAATAACTAATGAATTAATTAATTATATGATAATAGTGGAGTTTTAGGAGAATCCACCATTTACGAAGAAAATAATTGAAAAAACAGTGACTTTATATACATTGAAGGTTTGAGTATTTTTTTTTAAATTGAACACAATTTTGATTAATAATTTTTTTTTTAGAGTTTTGTAAAGAAGTGATTTCAATGGAGCAATTAGTTTCCTATCAAGAACAGAATGCGAATAATACATTTAAAAAGACAACAAATTATTTATCAAACGATAAGGTAAATTTATATTTATTTATTTATAGTAGAATTTTTTACACTATTTTTTTGTGATTTTAAATTTATAGATCATTACATACCGAAGGAAAAGAAAAGCATTAACAGATGTGTCGAGGAGAACAAAGCAAAGATATGTGAAAGAAATGCTAAATGAAATGGATTCTTTGATTAACTCAGAATTGTTATCTGAAAATAAAAATGAAAATGAAAATAGAAATGCAATCATAGAAAATCAAAATGAAATAGAAAATAAAAATATAGTTGTTGAAAGTGAAATTAAAACAGGAAATAGAAGTATAGCTGTTGCCAAGGAAAAAATTGAAAATAATTCATTAAAAGACAATAAAAATTCTGCAATAAAAACAATCGACTTACAATTGCATACAAAAAATTTAAATTATAACGCAGACACACAACCCATGATAGAAGAAAGCAAGTATCAAAGTCGTAAAGAAAAATTAGCATCATGGGTAGTTAAAAATAATATTTCTCATGAAGCAGTTAATTCTTTATTGCAATATTTAAAAGCCGAAGGATTTAATGGATTACCGATAGATTCTAGAACTCTTTTGGGTACTAATAGAAAATGTTCAAATATTAGTGATTTAAATCCTGGAAAATATTTTCATTTTGGACTTGCCCAAGGCATTGATTCCATACTGCAAACTTCTGATGGTAATGTTCCTCAAGAATTACACTTAATATTGAATGTCGATGGTTTACCATTATTTACATCAAGCAATGTACAATTGTGGCCAATTTTAATCAGCATTAAAAATTCTGTAAACAAGAGCCCCTTCTTAGTGGGTATTTTCTGTGGAACTACAAAACCAAATTCTCCTTCCAATTTTATGAAACAATTTATAGAAGAATTCTTAGATATGAGGGAAGGTTTTTCCTATAAAGGTCAGAAACATAGTTTAGTAATTAAAGCAATTGTGTGCGATGCACCGGCAAAATCATTTTTACTTGGCGTAAAAGGTCATACGGGATATTTCTCTTGTACTAAGTGTACTCAAGAAGGAGATTATATAGAGGGTCGTATAGCATTTCTTGAAGTAAATGCGCCATTAAGAACAAATGAAAGTTTTCGACTTCAAATACAAGAAGAGTATCATCAGACCGAAACAGCTTTATTGCATTTACCTATTGATTTAGTGAAAGACATACCATTAGATTATATGCACTTAATATGTCTAGGTGTTGTAAAAAAATTATTGAATTTATGGGTGAATGGAAAGAAAGATATACGTATAAAAGAAACAGCAAAATCAGTTATAAATATAAAACTAAAGAAGATACGAGATAGTATTCCGTCTGAACTCTGTCGATTACCACGAACACTCCAAGAAATAGACAGATGGAAAGCCACTGAATTTCGGCAATTTTTATTATATTCTGGACCAATAATATTAAAAGGTGTATTGCCAAATAATATTTATCAACATTTCATGTTATTAAGCACATCAATTCGAATATTATGCAGTGTATTTCATACTGAAGATAGTTTGTATGATGCAAGACAAAATTTAGAACAGTTTGTCTTAAATTACGGAGAATTATATGGCTATCAACACATTAATCATAATGTACATAATTTAATACATATCTGTGATGATTATGAAATACATGGACCTCTTGACACATTCAGTTGCTTTAGATTTGAAAATTATTTAAGCCACATAAAAAAGAAAATAAAAAATTCTAAATTACCATTGCAACAATTAATAAATAGAATACACGAAGAACGTAACCTTTTGAAAAGATTAGATACTCAAAAGTTTCCAATTTTTCGAACAATTTATAAGGAAGGTACTCAAACACTTTGTAAAAAAGTCATAATGGAAAATTCTGTTCTAAGCGTATTTAAGAATGATAACTGCTTTTTAATGACTGATAAAAATATTATACTAATTCAAGAAATAAACATAACGAATGAACAAAAAGTGGAACTGAAATGTAAACAATATAAACAATTGCATCAAGTATTCAATTTGCCAATTCCATCTGAAAAAATAGATATATTCATAGCAAAATATATTTCAAACGAAATACTTAACTATAAAATACAAGATATTAAATGCAAAATGTTTAAGTATGAAATAAAACCGGAAATCGCATACTTATCACCACTTCTTCATTCTAATATAAATTGATGTGACTTATATCTTAATTTTGATTCCTTTTGCTCTGACTTTATATATATATATACTATAATTATGTTACTATTTATAATTATAAATATCATAAATGTAATAAAATGTAATAAAAATTAAATTAAAATAAAGTATTCTGTAATTATTTTATGTATAAAATAATTTATTTAAAATATATACAAGCCATTAAAAAAATGTACTAAATAAGTTATATTTGTGACATTTTTTCTACTTTTTTGTAACAAGTCAATTTTACGTAAGTTTTGCCACATCGCAGCAACATTGATTAACGATATCAAAAAAACCTCGATATTGTGACGTTATATTTAACCACGTTACTGTGACTGGCGTTAAGCGTCGCTGTGATATAATTATGATGTGTTTGCAAATGTCCATGTGGACATCACATCTGTGATGACAATATCATTAACACGTTATTACGATGTTTTTGTGCTACGTGGGTTTGTTGCAAATATATATGATCATGTTATATTAATATTTATATATTTTCAATTTGACCGAAACAAAAATTTGTACTCATAAAACGTAACTTGTATAGTGTCATTAGCATATATCAGCAATCAGGAATATTCCAAAGAATTTTATGTTCAATCGCTACAGATTATTTTAATGGAAAGATTAAAAGAAGACTGCAAATCCTTCTGATAGAATTAAAATAATAGAATTTATTAAAATTTAATTTTACACATACATGTTTTTGTTACTAATAATATTAATACTTTAATTTACAGATTTCATCATAGAAGTACTTTTCGCAACCGCACAAGGTGATATCAAAAGAGCATTCGCAACCTGGCAAAGGCGTTACGTTACAGTTTTTATCAAAGAGGATGCAGATCAAGTAAGGGTGTCTCAAAAGGTGAAATCTTTATTTTTTAAGTAATGAATAACTTTTCATAACATAATGTTTTTTTATAATTTGAAAAGGTGAATACATTTCAGTAGAAAAACTATAAAATGTAAAAATCGTTCATTTTCTATATATCATAATAATATCAACATTAGTTTTGCAGTGATGTATTTCTCGTCACAAGAAATTTCGATGAAAGTCCCACTGCCGATGAGGTCGTGATTAGTTATCCCCACTGTAGCGGATTATAAAATCAGTCGCAGAGCGGATTTCCGTCAACCCTGCGGGGAAAAGTATCTCAAGGCTAGTTCTGGTGCTAAGTATGGGTCGTTGCCTTCATTCAGGTGCGGGATCTTCTATTTTCCGCTGAAACTTCGGATTTTGTAATTGGTTCAGGTTTATATTTCTGCATTAACAGTGAGCGAAATAATGAACTGTTAATTATATAAGAATTTTGTTTAGGTAATTTCGTATGTTGAGAGAGAATTTCCTTGGTGAACGCTCTGAATCCGTTTCTGGTCTGACCGTATGGAAGGTTCCCAGCCTTTAATTTAAATATCTTGTTTCGTTGTACCCTAAATTATTGAGCCATACTTTTATCAATTCATGAATTAAAAGTGAGCGAGCATTCTCGGTTTCCGACCAGTGGAATCTGAATTTAAGTGTTAGAATTATAATATTGACTTGCTTTATCGTTAACTTCTGCCGGGGACCATCTTCCGAGGGTTAGCGGTATCGTTTCCTTTATTTTGTTACCGATAGTTTGCTTATGTTGCAAATGATTACTTAAGTTGTATGAATTTTGCTTTATTAATCTTTTTTTGAACCCTGCCCCTCTGATCGTAAGGACTGCCGGTTAACGTATCGTTACCGGATTATCTTTTGTACTGTATCGCGTATCATTTTCATTGTCTTGAATTGTATATATTTGATGGGGAACTATTTCCGTTATATTTGTTAA
>JBBEEM010000115.1:0-24762 GCA_037305995.1 Sclerodermus sp. 'alternatusi'
AGGAAAGACAAAGAAATTCTTGTGAAAGATCGGCATTTGGCATATTCTCATTGGTCGGAGGGTAATTTAGTTTGGCCCAATCGTACAAGCCAATCCCCCTCTACGCCATCTATCGGGAACTTTCGATCCCTATCCGGGAGAGCTCACATGTAATGCCCCACTCTCTGACGGAACTTCCTTCTTGCGTTGACTCTCATCACGTGCAGAACGTACAGTTTGTGTCTCTGTTTAAACAAGTCACTTAAGTATCGTACTCTGCGAGTGTTTGTCAAAGCAAGTTTGGTGATCTTACTCTTACTGTGTTTCACAGTGATCTTAAGCACAGTATTATTGATTTGATTATCAGCCGAAGAATTATCAAATATCATGGGTTTGGAAGATTGTGATTCAAGCGATGTGCGTGGCAGCGGTTTAAGCACCAGGAGTAATAGGAGAATACCTCGTAGACTCCTTGGTATTGTACCGTGTCGCCTGCACAGTCCTGAAGGATGGGCACGTCATGAGATTGACTGTGGTGCAAGTTGCTCGCCCGATCAGACACAGGTCGGATTACAATCTGCAAAAACGTGCGCTCTTGGTTCTGAATGCTCGACAGTGGTGTCGCAGAGTCTCGTTCAGTCTACGATCGAATATTCACCACGATCAGTAAGAGACGTAAGAAAATCCTTGGTCCTCGGTAGCTTATCATCGGGCTATGCCAGTTTGAATGATGGTTTCGACGATATCATCGATATGGAAATCTGCGATGAGACGACCGAACAGCCAGACGAGATTTCAAATCTTGTGTCTGGTAGCATGATCTCCATGGATAAATCTATGGAACCCGATGTAGCAATGAGACCAGATTCTTACATATTGAGAGCGACTGATTCCACAAAAATGCCACTTATGCATGGCAGCGAGACAGAACCAGCAGAGGCACGTGCCCGTGTCATGTCGGCGATTAATCGGAGTACAACTGAATCTGATTTAATCGGCGATTTCAGTAGACCTTGCATTTTGCCTATGGTCAATGGAAATCATCAGGATCTCAAGTCAATTTCCGGTGATACAATGGCTGCTCTCATCAAGGGTGAGTTCAGCGATACTGTTGGCTCTTTCAAGATAGTGGACTGCCGCTATCCATACGAATATGACGGTGGTCACATAAATGGGGCTATCAATCTCTATAATCAGGAATTGATTATCCAAAATCTTCTTGATCCATTGAAGCATATGCCGAAGATCGAGTCCGATACAAATAAACGTTCTGTCTTGATCTTGCATTGCGAATTTTCATTGGAACGAGGACCAACTCTCTCACGTTTGCTAAGAAGCTTGGATCGTCAGCGCAACCAGGATCATTATCCAGCCTTGCATTATCCTGAGATGTATCTCTTGCATGGTGGATACGAGCAATTTTACAAATATTACAGAAATCTGTGCTCACCCCAAGGCTACACGCCTATGAGGGATCTCAACCATGCGGCCGATCTCAAGCACTTTCGTGGCAGAAGTAAAAGGAATTGGCAAGGAGATGGATCTAAAGCAAATCGTGTGTCTGCAAGGACAAAGATCAAGCGCTTAGCTCTTTAAGAATTTTATTGTAATACTCGACGTACATCATGCGTATTGTATTATGTAAAATATTTGTATTATAATCTATAATAAACTGTTTTAAAGCAAAAATGTCAACACTCTTTTTTGTTTCCCTAAAATTAGAAAAGGTATTTCAGGATCTTTCATCGTAGATAATCATTTCAAGTATTCATTCTACCGATTCTGCTAACGTTATAATTCCTTATTAAAAACAAGAATAAATTTTGGTTTTGCAAATGTTTAACTTTTAGTTAAGCACACAGATAAAAATGTTTTTTTCTTATTTTTTCTATTATATATATACAGCCAAACGATTAATCATGGAAATTTGTTCGATTACTTTCGCTACAATTCCACGCGTTACTATTCGCCACGTTGTTTTGCATGCATCACCATTATCGACACGTAACACTCCGACACGCCGACAACTGGACAAGTTGTATATTGCAATGTTCCATTGGGCGCTGTATAGCATCTTGGCTATAGGAAGCTCTTCAATACATGTAAAAGCGGCCATAATGTGGTATCCAATTGAACAACAGTGCGATATTGTACGTGTCGAAAAGTAAAAGCCCGTCGAATAATTACCATCGGAAATAGAAATGCAATACTTTCGCGATGCGCGACATATTGAAATAATGAAACAATTCCGCAAACGATAATACTGATTGATAGGATCTACGTAGAACAAAGGAAGAAGTGTTAAATCCAATCTCTAATAATGACAGATATTAGAGTTTAATTGTGCAATGTACTGAGAGCAAAAATTTTAATTCAATTGGTACAAAAACATGCTTTCTCTCAAGACAATTTTCAATTTGTTACTCCAATTCCATTGTTGATTGAATTTTTGTATTAGCTACAAAATGAAGAAGAGACATTCGCTGATACTCGATGATCAAAGTACCATTGGCTAGACAGAGACAGTCAATTGATGGAAGTGAGATATCGCCGATATATCTCGCCTCAACAATCTACTTGTCTCTGTCTAACTGATAGTGCCTTTATCATTGAATAGCTAGAGAGTAAAGCATCGGATTATGAATTGGTTAAAATATAAAAATCATCTTTGAAACGGTCCTTCTGCCACCCCTTAATATCTGTGGGACCCATAATTGTTGCATCCTGCATATTCAATTTAAATTTAAATTTTATACTCTACAGTATTTACATTGTAATCTTATTTTACTGAAATGATTAATATTAATAATAATTAGTAATATCAATAAATTTAATTGTTATTATATTTATTATTATTGATAGAATGTTAATAATATAATTATTAATTACAAATAATCATATTAATTATATATGTATATTAATAATGAACACGGTATAGGCAGTCTCCTCTTCCCACCTTGTCGCATTTGTTATTTATGTAATTTATTAAAAAATTGTTTTTACATACGCTTTCGATTCGTCGTTGAAGGAAAGACAAAGAAATTCTTGTGAAAGATCGGCATTTGGCATATTCTCATTGGTCGGAGGGTAATTTAGTTTGGCCCAATCGTACAAGCCAATCCCCCTCTACGCCATCTATCGGGAACTTTCGATCCCTATCCGGGAGAGCTCACATGTAATGCCCCACTCTCTGACGGAACTTCCTTCTTGCGTTGACTCTCATCACGTGCAGAACGTACAGTTTGTGTCTCTGTTTAAACAAGTCACTTAAGTATCGTACTCTGCGAGTGTTTGTCAAAGCAAGTTTGGTGATCTTACTCTTACTGTGTTTCACAGTGATCTTAAGCACAGTATTATTGATTTGATTATCAGCCGAAGAATTATCAAATATCATGGGTTTGGAAGATTGTGATTCAAGCGATGTGCGTGGCAGCGGTTTAAGCACCAGGAGTAATAGGAGAATACCTCGTAGACTCCTTGGTATTGTACCGTGTCGCCTGCACAGTCCTGAAGGATGGGCACGTCATGAGATTGACTGTGGTGCAAGTTGCTCGCCCGATCAGACACAGGTCGGATTACAATCTGCAAAAATGTGCGCTCTTGGTTCTGAATGCTCGACAGTGGTGTCGCAGAGTCTCGTTCAGTCTACGATCGAATATTCACCACGATCAGTAAGAGACGTAAGAAAATCCTTGGTCCTCGGTAGCTTATCATCGGGCTATGCCAGTTTGAATGATGGTTTCGACGATATCATCGATATGGAAATCTGCGATGAGACGACCGAACAGCCAGACGAGATTTCAAATCTTGTGTCTGGTAGCATGATCTCCATGGATAAATCTATGGAACCCGATGTAGCAATGAGACCAGATTCTTACATATTGAGAGCGACTGATTCCACAAAAATGCCACTTATGCATGGCAGCGAGACAGAACCAGCAGAGGCACGTGCCCGTGTCATGTCGGCGATTAATCGGAGTACAACTGAATCTGATTTAATCGGCGATTTCAGTAGACCTTGCATTTTGCCTATGGTCAATGGAAATCATCAGGATCTCAAGTCAATTTCCGGTGATACAATGGCTGCTCTCATCAAGGGTGAGTTCAGCGATACTGTTGGCTCTTTCAAGATAGTGGACTGCCGCTATCCATACGAATATGACGGTGGTCACATAAATGGGGCTATCAATCTCTATAATCAGGAATTGATTATCCAAAATCTTCTTGATCCATTGAAGCATATGCCGAAGATCGAGTCCGATACAAATAAACGTTCTGTCTTGATCTTGCATTGCGAATTTTCATTGGAACGAGGACCAACTCTCTCACGTTTGCTAAGAAGCTTGGATCGTCAGCGCAACCAGGATCATTATCCAGCCTTGCATTATCCTGAGATGTATCTCTTGCATGGTGGATACGAGCAATTTTACAAATATTACAGAAATCTGTGCTCACCCCAAGGCTACACGCCTATGAGGGATCTCAACCATGCGGCCGATCTCAAGCACTTTCGTGGCAGAAGTAAGAGGAATTGGCAAGGAGATGGATCTAAAGCAAATCGTGTGTCTGCAAGGACAAAGATCAAGCGCTTAGCTCTTTAAGAATTTTATTGTAATACTCGACGTACATCATGCGTATTGTATTATGTAAAATATTTGTATTATAATCTATAATAAACTGTTTTAAAGCAAAAATGTCAACACTCTTTTTTGTTTCCCTAAAATTAGAAAAGGTATTTCAGGATCTTTCATCGTAGATAATCATTTCAAGTATTCATTCTACCGATTCTGCTAACGTTATAATTCCTTATTAAAAACAAGAATAAATTTTGGTTTTGCAAATGTTTAACTTTTAGTTAAGCACACAGATAAAAATGTTTTTTTCTTATTTTTTCTATTATATATATACAGCCAAACGATTAATCATGGAAATTTGTTCGATTACTTTCGCTACAATTCCACGCGTTACTATTCGCCACGTTGTTTTGCATGCATCACCATTATCGACACGTAACACTCCGACACGCGACAACTGGACAAGTTGTATATTGCAATGTTCCATTGGGCGCTGTATAGCATCTTGGCTATAGGAAGCTCTTCAATACATGTAAAAGCGGCCATAATGTGGTATCCAATTGAACAACAGTGCGATATTGTACGTGTCGAAAAGTAAAAGCCCGTCGAATAATTACCATCGGAAATAGAAATGCAATACTTTCGCGATGCGCGACATATTGAAATAATGAAACAATTCCGCAAACGATAATACTGATTGATAGGATCTACGTAGAACAAAGGAAGAAGTGTTAAATCCAATCTCTAATAATGACAGATATTAGAGTTTAATTGTGCAATGTACTGAGAGCAAAAATTTTAATTCAATTGGTACAAAAACATGCTTTCTCTCAAGACAATTTTCAATTTGTTACTCCAATTCCATTGTTGATTGAATTTTTGTATTAGCTACAAAATGAAGAAGAGACATTCGCTGATACTCGATGATCAAAGTACCATTGGCTAGACAGAGACAGTCAATTGATGGAAGTGAGATATCGCCGATATATCTCGCCTCAACAATCTACTTGTCTCTGTCTAACTGATAGTGCCTTTATCATTGAATAGCTAGAGAGTAAAGCATCGGATTATGAATTGGTTAAAATATAAAAATCATCTTTGAAACGGTCCTTCTGCCACCCCTTAATATCTGTGGGACCCATAATTGTTGCATCCTGCATATTCAATTTAAATTTAAATTTTATACTCTACAGTATTTACATTGTAATCTTATTTTACTGAAATGATTAATATTAATAATAATTAGTAATATCAATAAATTTAATTGTTATTATATTTATTATTATTGATAGAATGTTAATAATATAATTATTAATTACAAATAATCATATTAATTATATATGTATATTAATAATGAACACGGTATAGGCAGTCTCCTCTTCCCACCTTGTCGCATTTGTTATTTATGTAATTTATTAAAAAATTGTTTTTACATACGCTTTCGATTCGTCGTTGAAGGAAAGACAAAGAAATTCTTGTGAAAGATCGGCATTTGGCATATTCTCATTGGTCGGAGGGTAATTTAGTTTGGCCCAATCGTACAAGCCAATCCCCCTCTACGCCATCTATCGGGAACTTTCGATCCCTATCCGGGAGAGCTCACATGTAATGCCCCACTTTCTGACGGAACTTCCTTCTTGCGTTGACTCTCATCACGTGCAGAACGTACAGTTTGTGTCTCTGTTTAAACAAGTCACTTAAGTATCGTACTCTGCGAGTGTTTGTCAAAGCAAGTTTGGTGATCTTACTCTTACTGTGTTTCACAGTGATCTTAAGCACAGTATTATTGATTTGATTATCAGCCGAAGAATTATCAAATATCATAGGTTTGGAAGATTGTGATTCAAGCGATGTGCGTGGCAGCGGTTTAAGCACCAGGAGTAATAGGAGAATACCTCGTAGACTCCTTGGTATTGTACCGTGTCGCCTGCACAGTCCTGAAGGATGGGCACGTCATGAGATTGACTGTGGTGCAAGTTGCTCGCCCGATCAGACACAGGTCGGATTACAATCTGCAAAAACGTGCGCTCTTGGTTCTGAATGCTCGACAGTGGAGTCGCAGAGTCTCGTTCAGTCTACGATCGAATATTCACCACGATCAGTAAGAGACGTAAGAAAATCCTTGGTCCTCGGTAGCTTATCATCGGGCTATGCCAGTTTGAATGATGGTTTCGACGATATCATCGATATGGAAATCTGCGATGAGACGACCGAACAGCCAGACGAGATTTCAAATCTTGTGTCTGGTAGCATGATCTCCATGGATAAATCTATGGAACCCGATGTAGCAATGAGACCAGATTCTTACATATCGAGAGCGACTGATTCCACAAAAATGCCACTTATGCATGGCAGCGAGACAGAACCAGCAGAGGCACGTGCCCGTGTCATGTCGGCGATTAATCGGAGTACAACTGAATCTGATTTAATCGGCGATTTCAGTAGACCTTTCATTTTGCCTATGGTCAATGGAAATCATCAGGATCTCAAGTCAATTTCCGGTGATACAATGGCTGCTCTCATCAAGGGTGAGTTCAGCGATACTGTTGGCTCTTTCAAGATAGTGGACTGCCGCTATCCATACGAATATGACGGTGGTCACATAAATGGGGCTATCAATCTCTATAATCAGGAATTGATTATCCAAAATCTTCTTGATCCATTGAAGCATATGCCGAAGATCGAGTCCGATACAAATAAACGTTCTGTCTTGATCTTGCATTGCGAATTTTCATTGGAACGAGGACCAACTCTCTCACGTTTGCTAAGAAGCTTGGATCGTCAGCGCAACCAGGATCATTATCCAGCCTTGCATTATCCTGAGATGTATCTCTTGCATGGTGGATACGAGCAATTTTACAAATATTACAGAAATCTGTGCTCACCCCAAGGCTACACGCCTATGAGGGATCTCAACCATGCGGCCGATCTCAAGCACTTTCGTGGCAGAAGTAAGAGGAATTGGCAAGGAGATGGATCTAAAGCAAATCGTGTGTCTGCAAGGACAAAGATCAAGCGCTTAGCTCTTTAAGAATTTTATTGTAATACTCGACGTACATCATGCGTATTGTATTATGTAAAATATTTGTATTATAATCTATAATAAACTGTTTTAAAGCAAAAATGTCAACACTCTTTTTTGTTTCCCTAAAATTAGAAAAGGTATTTCAGGATCTTTCATCGTAGATAATCATTTCAAGTATTCATTCTACCGATTCTGCTAACGTTATAATTCCTTATTAAAAACAAGAATAAATTTTGGTTTTGCAAATGTTTAACTTTTAGTTAAGCACACAGATAAAAATGTTTTTTTCTTATTTTTTCTATTATATATATACAGCCAAACGATTAATCATGGAAATTTGTTCGATTACTTTCGCTACAATTCCACGCGTTACTATTCGCCACGTTGTTTTGCATGCATCACCATTATCGACACGTAACACTCCGACACGCGACAACTGGACAAGTTGTATATTGCAATGTTCCATTGGGCGCTGTATAGCATCTTGGCTATAGGAAGCTCTTCAATACATGTAAAAGCGGCCATAATGTGGTATCCAATTGAACAACAGTGCGATATTGTACGTGTCGAAAAGTAAAAGCCCGTCGAATAATTACCATCGGAAATAGAAATGCAATACTTTCGCGATGCGCGACATATTGAAATAATGAAACAATTCCGCAAACGATAATACTGATTGATAGGATCTACGTAGAACAAAGGAAGAAGTGTTAAATCCAATCTCTAATAATGACAGATATTAGAGTTTAATTGTGCAATGTACTGAGAGCAAAAATTTTAATTCAATTGGTACAAAAACATGCTTTCTCTCAAGACAATTTTCAATTTGTTACTCCAATTCCATTGTTGATTGAATTTTTGTATTAGCTACAAAATGAAGAAGAGACATTTGTGCGAGATAGCCCCTAGTTCGGCCACCGCCCGCTAGATGGCTAGGCCCGCGTGGCGCTCCTATAAGGCCCATGGCCAGCGCTTCTCGCTAGTGATAAGAGTACAACGTTCTCTTATCACTATCGATCAAGCTCACTCCCATCGCAGTATCCAGTCATCCTTCTACCCAATCAGATTTCGGAGGCTCTCGGAGATCTGTCCCTACTAGCCACACCTGTCTTAGCCAAGGCTCTTGGCCGAAGACACCCTCCTGCCGTTCGCAAGGGCTCCTTGCTAGGCATTCCGCCCCCTGGATACTCCAAGTCGTCAGCCAGTCCTGACACTTGGCAGCCGCGGTCTCATCAGACTCCATTACTAACTCTTAGAGGAGTTGGTGCATGCCGTGCTCCTATCGGAATTTAGTCATTTCGCCAGCCGATTGGCTAATTTCTGATAGTGGGCCGATCTCGGGCTATCAGCAGAGCTGATTGCTCCGTTACAACTTTTGGGTGTCATTCTTAAACTTAATTCCAGGTGTATTATTTTGTATGCACAGAATCAAAATATAATTTCAGTAATTTCTCCAAGCTTTAGTGTACTTTAGTTCATTTCTTCCTGACCAATTCTATTTTCAGCTTGTGGCATCATCACTCCGCAGAGTCACGCACAAAATTTTGGTCCTTCGAGCCGGATAGGCATAACTCTAGTTGTGCTTCCTGCGAGTTGTTGACCACAGGTTTGATCAAATTGGTCAGAGATGGCGAAAGATGACGTCTCCGGGTACATCACCCACATCAACGTCCTCCGAGAGGAGTTAAATCGTCTATTCGCGAATACAAAAAAACGTGGAGTGAACAATTTCACACAGCGGTTTCTTCAGGAACGAGTATCCACCGTTCGCAGAGTGTTTGAGGACATCAAGAGCCTCCACCTGGAAGTCTGCAATGCGATTCCTGCAGCAGAACTACCGCAATCGGCTTATGTACGAACCGATACCTATCATCAGGCCGTAGAGGCTTTCGAGTCGGTAGAAATGTACCTGGATGAGCACCTCGACCGTTTGACCAATGAGGCGCCCAGTTCTCCAGCTGCCACGTCCGGTACCACCGAAGGAATTCAAATTTCCTCCGGGTGTCCGTTAAAATTGCCACACATCAACTTGCCCAAATTTGCAGGCGATTATCCAAGCTGGCCGTCTTTTCGTGACAGCTTCCGATCGATGGTCCATGACGCTACCAGATTGCCGGTCATCCAGAAATTTCACTACTTGCGAACCTGTTTGACGGGAGAAGCACTCGCAATAATCCAAAATTTGCCCCTCACAGAGGAAAATTATTTCACGGCATGGAAAACGTTAAAAACCCGGTTCTCCAACCGACGCCTTCTCATTGCAACATTATTGACCCAGTTCTTCGAGGTGTCAAATGCCCGCTACGATCATCTGTCTTCAATCAAAGCACTTAGGGACGTTGCCACCCTGACAATCGATGCATTGCGCAATGCAGGATGCGAAGTAGAGTCTTGGGCGCCGCTAATCATTCACTATCTCAGTGGGAAGTTTGATGATTGGCTCAGTGAAGAATGGGAGAAAATCCTCAGTGATCAGACGGAGTACCCAGAACTCTCCAAGTTCACGGACTTCCTAAACCGACGAATCACTGTACTAGAATCTAGGGCTAATTCCAAGACAAAGTCCAAGAAGACCTTCGAGAAGCCAGTTCGCATCCACACCACCCATACTGACACGGTACGCGTCAGGTGTGCAAACTGTTCTAAAGAACATGGCTTATTTCAATGCCCAAGATTTTTAGGACTTTCTCCTGATGGGCGATATAAGTTTGTGCAGGGAGCCCGCCTGTGTTTGAACTGTCTTCGCAGTGGGCATTCTGCTGGGAGTTGCACGTCAAATAATCGCTGCCGCACTTGCGGAAAACCTCACCACTCTCTGCTTCATTTTCCAAAGAAGAGTGGTTCAACCGCTCCTCCACCCTCGGAGGAAAAACGTCAGGAGACAGTAGCTTCTCAAGTGACAACTCTGATTAGCGCAGAGGAAGATAGAACCGTTCTGCTGGGCACAGTGATGGTAGAGGTGCGATCTGCGGATGGACGGGCCCTCACCGTTAGAGGACTCATCGACAACGCATCTCAGAAATCTCTCATCACAGAGAAGCTGGCACAGAATCTGCGATTGCCACGCAAATCTCAGACATCCACGGTCTATGGAGTCGCAGGCGTTGCAGCGTGCAAAGCACCTTCTGCTACGGAAGTAACCTTACACTCACTCCAAAACGACCAGCTCTCGTTGGGAGTCAGTGCCTTTATTCTTCCCAAGGTGACGAATTATCTTCCCCCGGTGTATTCAACCGCTGGGTTCCCAGAACTGAACAAATTGGAGATATCGGACAAACACCCAGCATCACGGGCACCAATTGATTTACTCATTGGTGCCGATTATTACCCTCGTGTCATGGAGGAACGGGCCATCAAGTCTCCAGACCAAACGCTCATAGCCCAAATGACTATATTTGGGTGGACGGTCATTGGAAATGTCCCCGATATCGTGGCTACACATTCCAACTGTGTCCAGATCCACCATTGCTGCAGCATGGAACAGACGTTGCGACGATTTTGGGAATTGGAAGAGGTCCCAGCAGCAACCACGCTTTCAACCGAGGACCAGTATTGTGAGGACTTCTTCAAGGCCACCGTAACCCAGTTACCCTCTGGTCGTTTTTCCGTCGGCTTACCATTCAGGTCTGAATTCAACGCAAGCCAGTTAGAGGCCACTATGAGCACCGCAGCTGCATCTCTCCGACGAGTTATCCGGAAGGGCCAGAAATCAATAGCACTGAAACAAAGCTACGAGAGTTTTATGGAAGAATACCATACCCTCGGACACATGACGAAGGTCAATGAGTCCACAGAGCAGTTGGCCTCTCGCGTATTTCTCCCACATCATGCAGTTTTTAAAACTGAAAATGGGAAAGACAAGATAAGGGTTGTTTTTAATGCCTCTGCGAAAGCTCCCAGCGGGTTTTCGCTCAATGACGTCCTCCTCACGGGACCAAAACTCCAGAAGGATATTACCTCCATTTTAATAAATTGGCGAGGTCATCGTCTAGTGGGAGTCACGGACATTGTGAAAATGTTTAGACAAGTTCTTGTTCGACCAGAGGACCGGAAATATCAGAACATTCTGTGGCTCGCCGAGCCAAGTTCAGATCAGTTTCAGGTGTTCCAGTTAAACACCATCACCTATGGTATGGGTCCAGCACCCTATCTAGCCTCACGCGTTATCCAAGAGTTGGCCTATCGCTATGGGGACCAGTTTCCTGCTGCTCAACGCATACTATTGGAGTCCACATATGTAGACGACATCTTATTCGGAGCCGATAACCCACACGAGTTAGCCGTAATCAAAGATCAGCTGATTCAACTTCTCGCACGAGGCGAGTTTGAATTAAGCAAGTGGGCATTCAGTTCGTATCCATCGCCCAGTAACGAGATGAATTCGATGGCCAGCCCATCCATCACGTTTCAAGATGAGATTGAGACTGCTCACAAGATCTTAGGGGTGGCGTGGAATCATCTGCTCGATGTATTCCACTTCACAATTTCTCCTTCAACCGTGAGCGCATTGACCAAGAGGGTCATGCTCTCAGAAAATGCCAAAATCTTTGATCCGATGGGATGGATTTCCCCAGTCACCATAGTGCTCAAACAACTCATGCAATCTACCTGGTTGCTGAAAATTGCGTGGGATGATCCACTACCGGAACCTGTGAGGACAAAGTGGTTGCAACAATACCAACAATTGGACGAATTAAAATCCATCACGCTACCGCGTTGGGATGGCAGAGAAGGCAGTTCAGGGAGGCTGGAACTCGTGGGGTTTTGTGATGCCTCGACCCTGGCATACGGAGCAGTGGTCTACTCCAGGTTCATTGATGAATCCGGGCACGTGTCAGTTAGCCAGGTGATGGCCAAATCCAAGGTAGCTCCAATTAAACCGGTCTCGATACCGCGGATGGAACTACTGGCTGCAGTACTGTTGACGAAACTGGTCAACCACGTCAAGAGCTCTCTGACCTCTACCATCAGTGCAATCAGCTGTTTCTCAGACTCACAAATTACCCTGGCATGGATTGCCCAGCATTCTTCCAGGTGGAAGGTATTCGTGGCCAATAGGGTGGCCTTCATCCAAGAGAGTCTACCAGAAGCTAGTTGGAACTATATCAACACAAAGGAGAACCCAGCTGATCTAAACTCTCGTGGATTAACACCGGGCCAGTTGAGAGCAGCGAAAATCTGGTGGCAAGGACCACCCATGCTGAAAGAAATGACGCTACGCAAGGATACCAGCCCCATTCTGCTTACAACAGAAGAAGGAAGAATAGAAGCCTTGGTCATATCTGGCCCCGAATTGCAACCACCTTCTGGATTTATGAGCCGTATCTCTTCATGGTCAAAGCTGGTGAGAGTAATGGTATACGCAAGACGTTTCATAGCTCGCGCACACCATCGATGTCCAGTACCCAAACACTTGCATCCCACTAGTGACGAATATCGTTCGGCAGAAAGACACATTGTACAAATTGTACAAAAGGAGGCGTTTGAGGAGGAGCTTTGCGCACTAGGAAAGGGCCGGTCCTTTCCTAGATCATCGGCACTAATTGCTCTGAACCCTTTTGTAGAAGAAGGAATATTGAAAGTAGGAGGCAGATTGACCTACTCCAAGTTGCCGGAGACTCAAAAACATCCCGTCATCCTTCCAGAATCGCACATAGCCACACTGATCATCCGCAAAGCCCACCTTGACACATTGCATGGGGGATTGCAATTAACACTGGCTGCCGTGCGTTCTGAGTACTGGATCATAAGTAGTCGAAATGCAACTAAGAAAGTACTACGCCAATGCGTCAAGTGCACCAAGTGCAAAGGTAGAACCTGCACTGAACTGATGGGATCTCTCCCAGCTTCACGAGTACAAAGGAGTTTCCCTTTCGAACATACAGGCATCGATTATGCCGGCCCACTGCTAGTTAAGCAGCATACGGGTCGCAATGCTAAGTCCACCAAGGCTTACATTGCTGTTTTTGTATGTATGGCTACCAGGGCCCTCCACCTGGAATTGGTGTCCAGCTACACCACGGAGGATTTCTTGTCTGCTCTGGCACGATTTATAGCCCGTCGAGGAAAACCAGCAGTCATCTATAGTGACAATGGGTCCAATTTCCTGGGAGCATATGCAGAGCTGAAACGAGCTTTCAGAAATGCTCAAATCCACGCTCAGGCAGCCGAAATCACCCAAAAAATTGAGTGGAGATTCATCCCGGTTGCAACCCCACACTGGGGCGGCATTTGGGAAAGCGGGGTCAGAGCAGTGAAGCATCATCTTCGGCGAGTATTGGGCACGTTCACTCCCACAGCACCGGAAATGAACACCCTGCTCTGTCGCATAGAGGCTTGCCTTAACTCTCGACCTTTAACCCGCTTGCACGACGATGTGGAGAGTCTGGACTATCTGTCACCAGGACATTTTCTGATTGGCCGGCCTCTGATGACTGCTCCGGAAAAGTCCACCTTGGATATGAAACTCTCGACACTTAGTCGGTGGCAGCATGTCGCTCATATGGCCGAAACATTTTGGCAGAAGTGGTCCAAAGAGTACCTCCACACGTTACAGCCACGATCGAAGTGGAGGAAGCATGAGCACGCACTCAAAGAAGGAGATGTAGTCATCCTTAAGGACTCCAATCCTCCGTGTAAATGGAGTTTGGGCAGAATCATCAAAATGATCCCCGGGTCGGATTCAGTGGCAAGAGTGGCACTGGTCAAGACTGCCCGGAAGGAAGTCCAGCGCAGCATTACCCAGCTTTGTAAGCTGCCGATCTCTTAAAAAGGGACAATACATTAATCTAGTGCTCGACGGGTATATCACTATACAATCCTGAAAGCGGTTGACTCCTTCAAATTTCTTGAGGAAAAAACTTGTGACGACACTTGTTTACGTCGCACTATAAAAGGACGTCGCACGGAACAAACACTTTCAGTGTCATATTTGGATAATTGGTCTCAAGACGTCAAACGTCAACTCAGTCGACGGTATACTCCACTCGCAACCTCCTCCGACTCACAAAGTGATCCACCTAGTCACGGAATAATCATGGAGTCCTTCTTACAACTGGATCTGGAGGAAGAGGTCAAAGATTACCTAAATATGTTTGGAGAACCATCCTTGGACGATCTAGACGCCAGTTTTCTGGCCCAGTTTGCGGATGAACAGGCCAATTTGTTTGACGAAGCGACCACTGCAATTCCAGTAGATACATCAACGGAAGTATCACCACCGCTCAGCGCACATCCGTCAGTACCGGTGCACATCTTACTGACGTCGATTGTGAGCCCAGACGATCCTCGCCATCAGGAACTCATTCCAGCCGCTCCAGTAAAGCTGATGTCATTAGACGCCTCCACTTGGGACCAAGGGATTCTCCACGACCCCACAGCCAAGGAGGTCAACCGGGACAACGCTACCATCTTCATCAGATGCTTTGACACCATCATCACTGCACCGCTGATCGCCGTCAAAAAATTCCGCCAATGGAAGGATTGGGTTCCACAGGGCAAAGTGACCCTCCGCTGGAGTACGAGCCTCGAGCTGACCTCAGCTAAATTAGTGATCAAATCCCGGAGGTCACCAGAGTGACTACGACATTTAGTGCGTTAGTTGTTAAGTTGCGGACACTTTTAGTGCGTTAGTTTTTAAGTTGCGGACACTTTTAGTGCGTTAGTTTTTAAGTTGCGGACACATTTAGTGCAAGTAGTTAAGTTGCGGGCGAACATTGATTCGTGTTCCCTTTTTCATTTGGTTTTTCCTTTTCCAATCATTTGGCTATTTCCTTTAAACTGCGGTTAACGCCACAGGGGCGTTAACGGGGGGGAGTGTTGTGCGAGATAGCCCCTAGTTCGGCCACCGCCCGCTAGATGGCTAGGCCCGCGTGGCGCTCCTATAAGGCCCATGGCCAGCGCTTCTCGCTAGTGATAAGAGTACAACGTTCTCTTATCACTATCGATCAAGCTCACTCCCATCGCAGTATCCAGTCATCCTTCTACCCAATCAGATTTCGGAGGCTCTCGGAGATCTGTCCCTACTAGCCACACCTGTCTTAGCCAAGGCTCTTGGCCGAAGACACCCTCCTGCCGTTCGCAAGGGCTCCTTGCTAGGCATTCCGCCCCCTGGATACTCCAAGTCGTCAGCCAGTCCTGACACTTGGCAGCCGCGGTCTCATCAGTATTGTATTATGTAAAATATTTATTATAATCTATAATAAACTGTTTTAAAGCAAAAATGTCAACACTCTTTTTTGTTTCCCTAAAATTAGAAAAGGTATTTCAGGATCTTTCATCGTAGATAATCATTTCAAGTATTCATTCTACCGATTCTGCTAACGTTATAATTCCTTATTAAAAACAAGAATAAATTTTGGTTTTGCAAATGTTTAACTTTTAGTTAAGCACACAGATAAAAATGTTTTTTTCTTATTTTTTCTATTATATATATACAGCCAAACGATTAATCATGGAAATTTGTTCGATTACTTTCGCTACAATTCCACGCGTTACTATTCGCCACGTTGTTTTGCATGCATCACCATTATCGACACGTAACACTCCGACACGCGACAACTGGACAAGTTGTATATTGCAATGTTCCATTGGGCGCTGTATAGCATCTTGGCTATAGGAAGCTCTTCAATACATGTAAAAGCGGCCATAATGTGGTATCCAATTGAACAACAGTGCGATATTGTACGTGTCGAAAAGTAAAAGCCCGTCGAATAATTACCATCGGAAATAGAAATGCAATACTTTCGCGATGCGCGACATATTGAAATAATGAAACAATTCCGCAAACGATAATACTGATTGATAGGATCTACGTAGAACAAAGGAAGAAGTGTTAAATCCAATCTCTAATAATGACAGATATTAGAGTTTAATTGTGCAATGTACTGAGAGCAAAAATTTTAATTCAATTGGTACAAAAACATGCTTTCTCTCAAGACAATTTTCAATTTGTTACTCCAATTCCATTGTTGATTGAATTTTTGTATTAGCTACAAAATGAAGAAGAGACATTCGCTGATACTCGATGATCAAAGTACCATTGGCTAGACAGAGACAGTCAATTGATGGAAGTGAGATATCGCCGATATATCTCGCCTCAACAATCTACTTGTCTCTGTCTAACTAATAGTGCCTTTATCATTGAATAGCTAGAGAGTAAAGCATCGGATTATGAATTGGTTAAAATATAAAAATCATCTTTGAAACGGTCCTTCTGCCACCCCTTAATATCTGTGGGACCCATAATTGTTGCATCCTGCATATTCAATTTAAATTTAAATTTTATACTCTACAGTATTTACATTGTAATCTTATTTTACTGAAATGATTAATATTAATAATAATTAGTAATATCAATAAATTTAATTGTTATTATATTTATTATTATTGATAGAATGTTAATAATATAATTATTAATTACAAATAATCATATTAATTATATATGTATATTAATAATGAACACGGTATAGGCAGTCTCCTCTTCCCACCTTGTCGCATTTGTTATTTATGTAATTTATTAAAAAATTGTTTTTACATACGCTTTCGATTCGTCGTTGAAGGAAAGACAAAGAAATTCTTGTGAAAGATCGGCATTTGGCATATTCTCATTGGTCGGAGGGTAATTTAGTTTGGCCCAATCGTACAAGCCAATCCCCCTCTACGCCATCTATCGGGAACTTTCGATCCCTATCCGGGAGAGCTCACATGTAATGCCCCACTCTCTGACGGAACTTCCTTCTTGCGTTGACTCTCATCACGTGCAGAACGTACAGTTTGTGTCTCTGTTTAAACAAGTCACTTAAGTATCGTACTCTGCGAGTGTTTGTCAAAGCAAGTTTGGTGATCTTACTCTTACTGTGTTTCACAGTGATCTTAAGCACAGTATTATTGATTTGATTATCAGCCGAAGAATTATCAAATATCATGGGTTTGGAAGATTGTGATTCAAGCGATGTGCGTGGCAGCGGTTTAAGCACCAGGAGTAATAGGAGAATACCTCGTAGACTCCTTGGTATTGTACCGTGTCGCCTGCACAGTCCTGAAGGATGGGCACGTCATGAGATTGACTGTGGTGCAAGTTGCTCGCCCGATCAGACACAGGTCGGATTACAATCTGCAAAAACGTGCGCTCTTGGTTCTGAATGCTCGACAGTGGTGTCGCAGAGTCTCGTTCAGTCTACGATCGAATATTCACCACGATCAGTAAGAGACGTAAGAAAATCCTTGGTCCTCGGTAGCTTATCATCGGGCTATGCCAGTTTGAATGATGGTTTCGACGATATCATCGATATGGAAATCTGCGATGAGACGACCGAACAGCCAGACGAGATTTCAAATCTTGTGTCTGGTAGCATGATCTCCATGGATAAATCTATGGAACCCGATGTAGCAATGAGACCAGATTCTTACATATTGAGAGCGACTGATTCCACAAAAATGCCACTTATGCATGGCAGCGAGACAGAACCAGCAGAGGCACGTGCCCGTGTCATGTCGGCGATTAATCGGAGTACAACTGAATCTGATTTAATCGGCGATTTCAGTAGACCTTGCATTTTGCCTATGGTCAATGGAAATCATCAGGATCTCAAGTCAATTTCCGGTGATACAATGGCTGCTCTCATCAAGGGTGAGTTCAGCGATACTGTTGGCTCTTTCAAGATAGTGGACTGCCGCTATCCATACGAATATGACGGTGGTCACATAAATGGGGCTATCAATCTCTATAATCAGGAATTGATTATCCAAAATCTTCTTGATCCATTGAAGCATATGCCGAAGATCGAGTCCGATACAAATAAACGTTCTGTCTTGATCTTGCATTGCGAATTTTCATTGGAACGAGGACCAACTCTCTCACGTTTGCTAAGAAGCTTGGATCGTCAGCGCAACCAGGATCATTATCCAGCCTTGCATTATCCTGAGATGTATCTCTTGCATGGTGGATACGAGCAATTTTACAAATATTACAGAAATCTGTGCTCACCCCAAGGCTACACGCCTATGAGGGATCTCAACCATGCGGCCGATCTCAAGCACTTTCGTGGCAGAAGTAAGAGGAATTGGCAAGGAGATGGATCTAAAGCAAATCGTGTGTCTGCAAGGACAAAGATCAAGCGCTTAGCTCTTTAAGAATTTTATTGTAATACTCGACGTACATCATGCGTATTGTATTATGTAAAATATTTGTATTATAATCTATAATAAACTGTTTTAAAGCAAAAATGTCAACACTCTTTTTTGTTTCCCTAAAATTAGAAAAGGTATTTCAGGATCTTTCATCGTAGATAATCATTTCAAGTATTCATTCTACCGATTCTGCTAACGTTATAATTCCTTATTAAAAACAAGAATAAATTTTGGTTTTGCAAATGTTTAACTTTTAGTTAAGCACACAGATAAAAATGTTTTTTTCTTATTTTTTCTATTATATATATACAGCCAAACGATTAATCATGGAAATTTGTTCGATTACTTTCGCTACAATTCCACGCGTTACTATTCGCCACGTTGTTTTGCATGCATCACCATTATCGACACGTAACACTCCGACACGCGACAACTGGACAAGTTGTATATTGCAATGTTCCATTGGGCGCTGTATAGCATCTTGGCTATAGGAAGCTCTTCAATACATGTAAAAGCGGCCATAATGTGGTATCCAATTGAACAACAGTGCGATATTGTACGTGTCGAAAAGTAAAAGCCCGTCGAATAATTACCATCGGAAATAGAAATGCAATACTTTCGCGATGCGCGACATATTGAAATAATGAAACAATTCCGTAAACGATAATACTGATTGATAGGATCTACGTAGAACAAAGGAAGAAGTGTTAAATCCAATCTCTAATAATGACAGATATTAGAGTTTAATTGTGCAATGTACTGAGAGCAAAAATTTTAATTCAATTGGTACAAAAACATGCTTTCTCTCAAGACAATTTTCAATTTGTTACTCCAATTCCATTGTTGATTGAATTTTTGTATTAGCTACAAAATGAAGAAGAGACATTCGCTGATACTCGATGATCAAAGTACCATTGGCTAGACAGAGACAGTCAATTGATGGAAGTGAGATATCGCCGATATATCTCGCATCAACAATCTACTTGTCTCTGTCTAACTGATAGTGCCTTTATCATTGAATAGCTAGAGAGTAAAGCATCGGATTATGAATTGGTTAAAATATAAAAATCATCTTTGAAACGGTCCTTCTGCCACCCCTTAATATCTGTGGGACCCATAATTGTTGCATCCTGCATATTCAATTTAAATTTAAATTTTATACTCTACAGTATTTACATTGTAATCTTATTTTACTGAAATGATTAATATTAATAATAATTAGTAATATCAATAAATTTAATTGTTATTATATTTATTATTATTGATAGAATGTTAATAATATAATTATTAATTACAAATAATCATATTAATTATATATGTATATTAATAATGAACACGGTATAGGCAGTCTCCTCTTCCCACCTTGTCGCATTTGTTATTTATGTAATTTATTAAAAAATTGTTTTTACATACGCTTTCGATTCGTCGTTGAAGGAAAGACAAAGAAATTCTTGTGAAAGATCGGCATTTGGCATATTCTCATTGATCGGAGGGTAATTTAGTTTGGCCCAATCGTACAAGCCAATCCCCCTCTACGCCATCTATCGGGAACTTTCGATCCCTATCCGGGAGAGCTCACATGTAATGCCCCACTCTCTGACGGAACTTCCTTCTTGCGTTGACTCTCATCACGTGCAGAACGTACAGTTTGTGTCTCTGTTTAAACAAGTCACTTAAGTATCGTACTCTGCGAGTGTTTGTCAAAGCAAGTTTGGTGATCTTACTCTTACTGTGTTTCACAGTGATCTTAAGCACAGTATTATTGATTTGATTATCAGCCGAAGAATTATCAAATATCATGGGTTTGGAAGATTGTGATTCAAGCGATGTGCGTGGCAGCGGTTTAAGCACCAGGAGTAATAGGAGAATACCTCGTAGACTCCTTGGTATTGTACCGTGTCGCCTGCACAGTCCTGAAGGATGGGCACGTCATGAGATTGACTGTGGTGCAAGTTGCTCGCCCGATCAGACACAGGTCGGATTACAATCTGCAAAAACGTGCGCTCTTGGTTCTGAATGCTCGACAGTGGTGTCGCAGAGTCTCGTTCAGTCTACGATCGAATATTCACCACGATCAGTAAGAGACGTAAGAAAATCCTTGGTCCTCGGTAGCTTATCATCGGGCTATGCCAGTTTGAATGATGGTTTCGACGATATCATCGATATGGAAATCTGCGATGAGACGACCGAACAGCCAGACGAGATTTCAAATCTTGTGTCTGGTAGCATGATCTCCATGGATAAATCTATGGAACCCGATGTAGCAATGAGACCAGATTCTTACATATTGAGAGCGACTGATTCCACAAAAATGCCACTTATGCATGGCAGCGAGACAGAACCAGCAGAGGCACGTGCCCGTGTCATGTCGGCGATTAATCGGAGTACAACTGAATCTGATTTAATCGGCGATTTCAGTAGACCTTGCATTTTGCCTATGGTCAATGGAAATCATCAGGATCTCAAGTCAATTTCCGGTGATACAATGGCTGCTCTCATCAAGGGTGAGTTCAGCGATACTGTTGGCTCTTTCAAGATAGTGGACTGCCGCTATCCATACGAATATGACGGTGGTCACATAAATGGGGCTATCAATCTCTATAATCAGGAATTGATTATCCAAAATCTTCTTGATCCATTGAAGCATATGCCGAAGATCGAGTCCGATACAAATAAACGTTCTGTCTTGATCTTGCATTGCGAATTTTCATTGGAACGAGGACCAACTCTCTCACGTTTGCTAAGAAGCTTGGATCGTCAGCGCAACCAGGATCATTATCCAGCCTTGCATTATCCTGAGATGTATCTCTTGCATGGTGGATACGAGCAATTTTACAAATATTACAGAAATCTGTGCTCACCCCAAGGCTACACGCCTATGAGGGATCTCAACCATGCGGCCGATCTCAAGCACTTTCGTGGCAGAAGTAAGAGGAATTGGCAAGGAGATGGATCTAAAGCAAATCGTGTGTCTGCAAGGACAAAGATCAAGCGCTTAGCTCTTTAAGAATTTTATTGTAATACTCGACGTACATCATGCGTATTGTATTATGTAAAATATTTGTATTATAATCTATAATAAACTGTTTTAAAGCAAAAATGTCAACACTCTTTTTTGTTTCCCTAAAATTAGAAAAGGTATTTCAGGATCTTTCATCGTAGATAATCATTTCAAGTATTCATTCTACCGATTCTGCTAACGTTATAATTCCTTATTAAAAACAAGAATAAATTTTGGTTTTGCAAATGTTTAACTTTTAGTTAAGCACACAGATAAAAATGTTTTTTTCTTATTTTTTCTATTATATATATACAGCCAAACGATTAATCATGGAAATTTGTTCGATTACTTTCGCTACAATTCCACGCGTTACTATTCGCCACGTTGTTTTGCATGCATCACCATTATCGACACGTAACACTCCGACACGCGACAACTGGACAAGTTGTATATTGCAATGTTCCATTGGGCGCTGTATAGCATCTTGGCTATAGGAAGCTCTTCAATACATGTAAAAGCGGCCATAATGTGGTATCCAATTGAACAACAGTGCGATATTGTACGTGTCGAAAAGTAAAAGCCCGTCGAATAATTACCATCGGAAATAGAAATGCAATACTTTCGCGATGCGCGACATATTGAAATAATGAAACAATTCCGCAAACGATAATACTGATTGATAGGATCTACGTAGAACAAAGGAAGAAGTGTTAAATCCAATCTCTAATAATGACAGATATTAGAGTTTAATTGTGCAATGTACTGAGAGCAAAAATTTTAATTCAATTGGTACAAAAACATGCTTTCTCTCAAGACAATTTTCAATTTGTTACTCCAATTCCATTGTTGATTGAATTTTTGTATTAGCTACAAAATGAAGAAGAGACATTCGCTGATACTCGATGATCAAAGTACCATTGGCTAGACAGAGACAGTCAATTGATGGAAGTGAGATATCGCCGATATATCTCGCATCAACAATCTACTTGTCTCTGTCTAACTGATAGTGCCTTTATCATTGAATAGCTAGAGAGTAAAGCATCGGATTATGAATTGGTTAAAATATAAAAATCATCTTTGAAACGGTCCTTCTGCCACCCCTTAATATCTGTGGGACCCATAATTGTTGCATCCTGCATATTCAATTTAAATTTAAATTTTATACTCTACAGTATTTACATTGTAATCTTATTTTACTGAAATGATTAATATTAATAATAATTAGTAATATCAATAAATTTAATTGTTATTATATTTATTATTATTGATAGAATGTTAATAATATAATTATTAATTACAAATAATCATATTAATTATATATGTATATTAATAATGAACACGGTATAGGCAGTCTCCTCTTCCCACCTTGTCGCATTTGTTATTTATGTAATTTATTAAAAAATTGTTTTTACATACGCTTTCGATTCGTCGTTGAAGGAAAGACAAAGAAATTCTTGTGAAAGATCGGCATTTGGCATATTCTCATTGGTCGGAGGGTAATTTAGTTTGGCCCAATCGTACAAGCCAATCCCCCTCTACGCCATCTATCGGGAACTTTCGATCCCTATCCGGGAGAGCTCACATGTAATGCCCCACTCTCTGACGGAACTTCCTTCTTGCGTTGACTCTCATCACGTGCAGAACGTACAGTTTGTGTCTCTGTTTAAACAAGTCACTTAAGTATCGTACTCTGCGAGTGTTTGTCAAAGCAAGTTTGGTGATCTTACTCTTACTGTGTTTCACAGTGATCTTAAGCACAGTATTATTGATTTGATTATCAGCCGAAGAATTATCAAATATCATGGGTTTGGAAGATTGTGATTCAAGCGATGTGCGTGGCAGCGGTTTAAGCACCAGGAGTAATAGGAGAATACCTCGTAGACTCCTTGGTATTGTACCGTGTCGCCTGCACAGTCCTGAAGGATGGGCACGTCATGAGATTGACTGTGGTGCAAGTTGCTCGCCCGATCAGACACAGGTCGGATTACAATCTGCAAAAACGTGCGCTCTTGGTTCTGAATGCTCGACAGTGGTGTCGCAGAGTCTCGTTCAGTCTACGATCGAATATTCACCACGATCAGTAAGAGACGTAAGAAAATCCTTGGTCCTCGGTAGCTTATCATCGGGCTATGCCAGTTTGAATGATGGTTTCGACGATATCATCGATATGGAAATCTGCGATGAGACGACCGAACAGCCAGACGAGATTTCAAATCTTGTGTCTGGTAGCATGATCTCCATGGATAAATCTATGGAACCCGATGTAGCAATGAGACCAGATTCTTACATATTGAGAGCGACTGATTCCACAAAAATGCCACTTATGCATGGCAGCGAGACAGAACCAGCAGAGGCACGTGCCCGTGTCATGTCGGCGATTAATCGGAGTACAACTGAATCTGATTTAATCGGCGATTTCAGTAGACCTTGCATTTTGCCTATGGTCAATGGAAATCATCAGGATCTCAAGTCAATTTCCGGTGATACAATGGCTGCTCTCATCAAGGGTGAGTTCAGCGATACTGTTGGCTCTTTCAAGATAGTGGACTGCCGCTATCCATACGAATATGACGGTGGTCACATAAATGGGGCTATCAATCTCTATAATCAGGAATTGATTATCCAAAATCTTCTTGATCCATTGAAGCATATGCCGAAGATCGAGTCCGATACAAATAAACGTTCTGTCTTGATCTTGCATTGCGAATTTTCATTGGAACGAGGACCAACTCTCTCACGTTTGCTAAGAAGCTTGGATCGTCAGCGCAACCAGGATCATTATCCAGCCTTGCATTATCCTGAGATGTATCTCTTGCATGGTGGATACGAGCAATTTTACAAATATTACAGAAATCTGTGCTCACCCCAAGGCTACACGCCTATGAGGGATCTCAACCATGCGGCCGATCTCAAGCACTTTCGTGGCAGAAGTAAGAGGAATTGGCAAGGAGATGGATCTAAAGCAAATCGTGTGTCTGCAAGGACAAAGATCAAGCGCTTAGCTCTTTAAGAATTTTATTGTAATACTCGACGTACATCATGCGTATTGTATT
>JBBEEM010000116.1:0-5000 GCA_037305995.1 Sclerodermus sp. 'alternatusi'
AGGTTTCTGTCCTCGCTGAGCTGGCCTTAGGACACCTGCGTTATTCTTTGACAGATGTACCGCCCCAGTCAAACTCCCCGCCTGGCAGTGTCCTCGAATCGGATCACGCGGGAGTATTAACGGCGATCGGCCGAAGCCTCAACACCACTCTTACACGCTTGGCTCTAGAACACCGTGACGACCAGGATAAATCCATGGCGCACGCGCTCCGCCTAACCGAGTAAGTAAAGAAACGATGAAAGTAGTGGTATTTCACCGGCGATGTTGCCATCTCCCACTTATGCTACACCTCTCATGTCTCCTTACAGTGCCAGACTAGAGTCAAGCTCAACAGGGTCTTCTTTCCCCGCTAATTTTTCCAAGCCCGTTCCCTTGGCAGTGGTTTCGCTAGATAGTAGATAGGGACAACTAGTGTGGCACACGTTGCCTCGCCGCTCGAGCAGCATAAACAAAGCCGATCCATCCACAATCCAGCGCTGAACCACCCCAAAACGCAGCGGGCCCAGGAAAAATCCAAGGTGCCACCAGGTTCGCATATGGTGGAGGGCATCTTTGCTACAGTCCGATCCAGTGGAATCTTTCGACACCCCCAGCCCGGACTGCACCCACGGGGAGCCACAGGGAGGCGTGCCCTTATGTCCCGCCCGGACATACACTCATTGTGGAAAAAGGGAGGGAATGTAGGATGGGAAGGTTTGGAGGTTTGGGTTCCTGAAAATGAAAAGAATTTATTAATTGGATACGCGTTTCCCTATACGATGCCCCCCGGAGAAACCACCGGGGCTCCGACTCACCCGGTGGGTGAGGGCTTCACACGATCTTAATTCGCGGACTACCTTATAAGTTAAGCGACTTCTGTCACCTTAATTTCGAGCACGGATTGACAGAAGTCGGCGAAGCACGCGAATGCTTCCTTCGACGAGACGAGTCTTCTGGCGGCCTCGGGCCACCCGCAATTTTGCCCTAAGAACTCGCGGAGAGCCACGCGCTGTGGCTCAAATTCCTCGCAACACATTAACGTGTGTTGCGGGTTATCGATCACGGCGCAGTAGTCGCAATTCGCGGAGTCCCTAAGACCGAAGGAAGCCAGCCTTTCATTGAAGGCACCGTGTCCCGTTAGAGCTTGGGTGACCCAGTGGTCCGGACGAACCCAAGTCGCGTTTAATCTATCGGTGACCGATGGGAAAAATGTGGCAGTGGTCCGGCCTTTCGACGAGGTGGACCAACGCGCCTGCCACATCACCTGAAGCTCTCGTGTGAGCCTTTCGCGACAGTCGGGGTCCTCAATGGAGACCTCCGCTTCGCCAAACCTTGCGACCCCACACGTGCGGAGTTGGTACCTAGCTTTCCGTTCGGCCAACACTAGGTCCACGGGGGCAGCCCCAGCAACGACGCACAGTCCGTCCAGCGATGCCGTCCTATAGGCTGACGTCATCGCTATCAGGACACGCCGCTGGAGGGACAGTAGCGCCGCCAGCTCTCCCCTCCGACACAGGTCGCTCCAGCCTGCGGCCGCATATGTGACCACCGGCAGGAAAACGCCCCGATACAGGGTGGAGAGGGCCGGGAACCGCAGCCCCCACGTCCCACGTGCCAGCCGCCTAAGTTTTCCGAAAAGGGCATCGACCCTACAACGACGGTCCTCCACATGCGAGCGAATTCCTAATTCTCTATCTAATTTTATACCTAGGTACCTTACCGTGTCCTTAAATCCGATGGACTTTCCGTTCAGTTTTATGACAGGAGGCCGACCGGCGAGTGTCGACCTCTTGTCCTGTTTCCGCTTGCGATCCGGACGCGCTCCTCCCCGTCTTCCGATTGGTGCCCTCCGCTCCCAGTTGCACCTGAGGACTATGCCCTCAGTCTTACGCTCTGAGAGCTGGAGTTTCGCGGCGGAGCACCAACTAACAATTTCATCGACGACGCGCTGACCCTCCATCTCTAGCTCACGGCGCGAATCGCCAGAGATGATTACGATCAGGTCATCGGCATACGCGACGAACCTATCCCCGACCAAGGATTCGAGTTTCCTCAGTAGCCCGTCGAACATGAGGTTCCAGAAAGTAGGGCCGAGTATAGAGCCCTGCGGGCATCCCCTCGTCGCCACCTTCGAAACCTCCTCCCAACCCCAATTTATCGATACGCTTCTATCGCTGAGGTAGCTCCGGAGCACCTCGTATACGTTACGCGGACAATTTCGTTCTCTAAGCGCCGCGAGCACTAGTGGCCACCACACGTTGTCAAACGCCCCGGTTATATCGAAGAGGAGGGCTATGGCGTACCTCCCTTCAGAGGCGTTTACCAGTCGCCTCACCTCGACGATAGCATCCTCCGTAGACAGACCAGGCATGAAGCCATACTGTCTATCGGAGGGCACACCAGGGCGCATAACCGTTGCTGCCAACCGCGAATTGAGAATCTTCTCAAAAAGTTTTCCTATCACGGGGAGGAGACAGATTGGGCGATAAGATTTTGGGTCCTCCACGTCCTTATCGTCGCCTTTCAGAAGCATCCTAATGGATCCCTTCTTCCAGGCCGACGGGAAGACGCCCAGCCGGAGGCACCCATTAAAAAGGTCGCGGAAGATTTCCGGAATGGTATCGAAGGCGCGCTTGAGGACCACAACTTCGATAAGATCGGGCCCCGGGGCCTTTTTATTTTTAAACGTACGGAGGCATTTCCGTATCTCGTCGGCTGTTATGGGGGGCGCGTTTTCGGTAGGGGGTGCCGTTTCATTCTCGATTCTAATCGCCCGTTGTGCTTGGTCCTCTCCGATGACACAATCGTTTACCACGTGAACGTCAAGGAGGCAGCTGGCGGTATCTCGCATACAGTTCGTCGAGTCTCCGTCTCTCCGGAGAGTGCTGAGCACCCTCTCAGTCCGGAGCTTGTTATCCTGGTGCTTATATACGAAGCCCCAGGGCTCCAGGTTGCCGTGCGAAGAGACGAATTCTCTCCAGCTTGCCCTCTTGGCTCTCCTAATCGCGTGGCTGTATTCGCGTAATTTATTTCGGAATGTGCCCCTTTTTACCTCCCTCTCACCTTCGTCGCGCTCGCGCTGCCACAGACGTCGGGCCCTATAGACGTCGCGTTTTTTCTTCGTGAGCTCGCGGGTCCACCACGGATTGGACTTCCTAAAGCGCTTTTTCCGAGGCATTGCCGTTTCGCACGCCCTGAGGAGCACATTCGTTAAATCGGTCGCCAGCGACTCGACATCAGCCGGCAGGTCCAAGGCCCGCCCCACCAGGCGCGAGCCCGATAGCTCGAGGAGTCCACCCCCGAACCGCTCCCAGTCGGCCCAACGTGTGTTGAACCTCATGGTCACTGGTCCGGCGATACACTCCGCCGCCCCGGGGGGGCCGACCCGAATCTCCACCGCTCGATGGTCACTGCACTGGATCCACTCCGGGTGAATGGCCCAGTGGGAAATGTCCCGGGACATTTTCTCAGTCGCGAGGGTAACATCGATAAACGCAGTACCTGCCTGCGAGCTGAAGGTCGGTCCTTCATTTATTCGGTTTTCTACCTGAATCGATAGAGATCCAATGAGGTTCTCGAGCGATTCTCCGCGCGCATCGCTCGAGGGTCCCCACATCGTTGATTTCGCGTTCGCGTCCAACGCGATCAGGACGCGTTCGCCGCGAAGTGCCCGAAGCACCTGTTCAAGGTGCTTAATGTGGATCTCTATGTCGTCCCTCCACTGGAAGTAGTGGGAGACTACGTAAAATATTAATCGCGGCGCAACGATTTGAGCGCAAACACAGTGAGTGTTGCTCAATTGCGCTATATATAGCATTCGCAGGCAGGGGTTGACGAGGGCCACCGCGGCCCAAGGGTGTTCTTTTTTAAAGTGTGCGATTTGGGTTCCGGTCCCAAGACCGCCTACGGTGTAGCTCCCTCCTGTCGCCCTGGCATACGGTTCCTGCAAGAGCAGGATGTCCAGTTTACGACTTTTGGTGAGCGAATACACCTCTGCTGTCGCGTTCTTCGATCGGCCTAAGTTCGCTTGTAGTAGCCGAATATTAACATCAACGGGCTCATCCGATGAACCGATGGGTGTGGGTGAAGCTGGTGAGGTGCCGTTTGTATTATCGGTCGCGCCTATTTCAATTTTCTCTCCCGGCACCTCTTTCATTTCATCCTCCTCGGGAATCGGGCCGAGGACTGCCCTCATCCGCACGGAAGGCACATTCTCGTTCTCATTCTTTCTTGACTCACACACGCTCGCGCGCGAGTTCCGTGGCGCTTGCTCCGGGTTACCACTCGGTGGAGTCGGTCTGGACCACTCGGCGGTCTCCAGGCGACTGAGGACGACGATTGGGACTTTTCCCGACAAATCCCCGCGAGTTTTAGCCGTCACCGAGGGTCTTCTTTTCCGCGTTCGCGATCCCGGGTTTTTAATGGGGGGGAGTGATACCGAACACGACCGTGACCGAGAGCGCGTGCGCGACCCGATGGGGGATAGAACCGCGGAGGGGGGGGAGAGTACAAGGGGGGTGGGTGTAGGGACCGATACAGGGGACGGGAATATCGCGGACGACGATGTTATTACGGCTCCAGCGGACGCGTTTTCCTTAGTGCGGCGATCGAGAACGCGAACGGCACGTCCGCTGGAGCTTCGGCACGGATCCACCTTCGCGGTATCCAGGGGCACGGCCAAGGGCTCCGCAGCCCTCAGACTCGTGGATCCCCCGGCCATGGCCCTGGTCACGCGTCGTTCGAAGCCTACTTGAGACCCAGTGGCGAGGTCTCGTTCGGCGCGCGAGGAAGTTAATTGGGCCATATGATTCCCACGAGTAAAAATTTGGCGCGATGCCGGCCTATGTGTCCCCCGGGGTTCGGCAGGTGCCCCGGGGTAATCCAGCGCTCGAGACTGATTTGCCCATCAGCCATACATCCTTTGCCCGCGCCAGATAGAGGACAGGATTGGGGGGTGCTTTATAGAGTACCCAGCTCTCGGTTCAGGCGTTTAAGCCAAAACCCCCGGCCCGGTTTGGGCT
>JBBEEM010000116.1:12500-22500 GCA_037305995.1 Sclerodermus sp. 'alternatusi'
CGCAAAAATTTTAACTGAAAATTCAATTTCTTAAATTCTCAGAAAAATCTCACAAAAGTTCACTTTATCTCCTTCGAGAAAAGACGAACTACATGGAAAAACTCCAATAAAAATCATTCTCCTCTTACACTCGATAGACGAAAGTCGCTCTACATAGCGTCTAAACGTCGTGGAAGATATTTCGTAATATCTATGGTACCCGCTCGGGGTTCAGAGAGTTGATGCTCGGTTAGTTAATATTCGAATAAACGTATGAAAAACAAAACGTTATTCGTTAACCAGCGCCTCAAGACGCGTGCCACATAAGGGCCATTCGGTCTAGGACACCGACCCGTGGCAATGCTGTGCAAAGTTGAATACGTCGTACGAGCCGACTCTCTATTACAGTACCGAGATGAGCCGCCAGCAGTCCGGCGCCCGGACCGCTAAAGCACAGGACCAAACGCGGCAAAACTTCGATAGAACGGACCCGACGAGATAGACCAAGCGGAACATTGAAAAAATTTCGGGGAGAATAATAAACTATAATTCATATGAAAAATCAATAAAATTGAAATGAGTTCGATTCTCGCGTATAGATTTCGACACTCCTGTCGGGTCTTCGGTTCTCGCGTATAACTTTCGACGCTCTAACGTGTAGTTCGGGATTCGCGTATAGGTTTCGACACTCCTATCGGGGCATCGATTCTCGCGTATAGATTTCGACACTCCTGTCGGGTCTTCGGTTCTCGCGTATAACTTTCGACGCTCTAACGTGTAGTTCGGGATTCGCGTATAGGTTTCGACACTCCTATCGGGGCATCGATTCTCGCGTATAGATTTCGACACTCCTGTCGGGTCTTCGGTTCTCGCGTATAACTTTCGACGCTCTAACGTGTAGTTCGGGATTCGCGTATAGGTTTCGACACTCCTGTCGGGGCATCGATTCTCGCGTAATGGTTTCGACACTCCTGTCGGGGCATCGATTCTCGCGTATAGATTTCGACACTCCTGTCGGGTCTTCGGTTCTCGCGTATAACTTTCGACGCTCTAACGTGTAGTTCGGGATTCGCGTATAGGTTTCGACCCTTCTATCGGGGCATCGATTCTCGCGTATAGATTTCGACACTCCTGTCGGGTCTTCGGTTCTCGCGTATAACTTTCGACGCTCTAACGTGTAGTTCGGGATTCGCGTATAGGTTTCGACACTCCTGTCGCGGCATCGATTCTCGCGTAATGGTTTCGACACTCCTGTCGGGGCATCGATTCTCGCGTATAGCTTTCGACACTCCTGTCGGGGCATCGATTCTCGCGAATAGATTTCGACACTCCTGTCGGGTCTTCGGTTCTCGCGTATAACTTTCGACGCTCTAACGTGTAGTTCGGGATTCGCGTATAGGTTTCGACACTCCTGTCGGGTCTTCGGTTCTCGCGTATAACTTTCGACGCTCTAACGTGTAGTTCGGGATTCGCGTATAGGTTTCGACACTCCTATCGGGGCATCGATTCTCGCGTATAGATTTCGACACTCCTGTCGGGTCTTCGGTTCTCGCGTATAACTTTCGACGCTCTAACGTGTAGTTCGGGATTCGCGTATAGGTTTCGACACTCCTATCGGGGCATCGATTCTCGCGTATAGATTTCGACACTCCTGTCGGGTCTTCGGTTCTCGCGTATAACTTTCGACGCTCTAACGTGTAGTTCGGGATTCGCGTATAGGTTTCGACACTCCTGTCGCGGCATCGATTCTCGCGTAATGGTTTCGACACTCCTGTCGGGGCATCGATTCTCGCGTATAGCTTTCGACACTCCTGTCGGGTCTTCGGTTCTCGCGTATAACTTTCGACGCTCTAACGTGTAGTTCGGGATTCGCGTATAGGTTTCGACACTCCTGTCGGGTCTTCGGTTCTCGCGTATAACTTTCGACGCTCTAACGTGTAGTTCGGGATTCGCGTATAGGTTTCGACACTCCTATCGGGGCATCGATTCTCGCGTATAGATTTCGACACTCCTGTCGGGTCTTCGGTTCTCGCGTATAACTTTCGACGCTCTAACGTGTAGTTCGGGATTCGCGTATAGGTTTCGACACTCCTGTCGGGGCATCGATTCTCGCGTATAGATTTCGACACTCCTGTCGGGTCTTCGGTTCTCGCGTATAACTTTCGACGCTCTAACGTGTAGTTCGGGATTCGCGTATAGGTTTCGACACTCCTATCGGGGCATCGATTCTCGCGTATAGATTTCGACACTCCTGTCGGGTCTTCGGTTCTCGCGTATAACTTTCGACGCTCTAACGTGTAGTTCGGGATTCGCGTATAGGTTTCGACACTCCTATCGGGGCATCGATTCTCGCGTATAGATTTCGACACTCCTGTCGGGTCTTCGGTTCTCGCGTATAACTTTCGACGCTCTAACGTGTAGTTCGGGATTCGCGTATAGGTTTCGACACTCCTGTCGCGGCATCGATTCTCGCGTAATGGTTTCGACACTCCTGTCGGGGCATCGATTCTCGCGTATAGATTTCGACACTCCTGTCGGGTCTTCGGTTCTCGCGTATAACTTTCGACGCTCTAACGTGTAGTTCGGGATTCGCGTATAGGTTTCGACACTTCTATCGGGGCATCGATTCTCGCGTATAGATTTCGACACTCCTGTCGGGTCTTCGGTTCTCGCGTATAACTTTCGACGCTCTAACGTGTAGTTCGGGATTCGCGTATAGGTTTCGACACTCCTGTCGCGGCATCGATTCTCGCGTAATGGTTTCGACACTCCTGTCGGGGCATCGATTCTCGCGTATAGCTTTCGACACTCCTGTCGGGGCATCGATTCTCGCGTATAGATTTCGACACTCCTGTCGGGTCTTCGGTTCTCGCGTATAACTTTCGACGCTCTAACGTGTAGTTCGGGATTCGCGTATAGGTTTCGACACTCCTGTCGGGTCTTCGGTTCTCGCGTATAACTTTCGACGCTCTAACGTGTAGTTCGGGATTCGCGTATAGGTTTCGACACTCCTATCGGGGCATCGATTCTCGCGTATAGATTTCGACACTCCTGTCGGGTCTTCGGTTCTCGCGTATAACTTTCGACGCTCTAACGTGTAGTTCGGGATTCGCGTATAGGTTTCGACACTCCTGTCGGGGCATCGATTCTCGCGTATAGATTTCGACACTCCTGTCGGGTCTTCGGTTCTCGCGTATAACTTTCGACGCTCTAACGTGTAGTTCGGGATTCGCGTATAGGTTTCGACACTCCTGTCGGGGCATCGATTCTCGCGTAATGGTTTCGACACTCCTGTCGGGGCATCGATTCTCGCGTATAACTTTCGACACTCCTGTCGGGGCTTCGATTCTCGCGTATAGATTTCGACACTCCTGTCGGGTCTTCGGTTCTCGCGTATAACTTTCGACGCTCTAACGTGTAGTTCGGGATTCGCGTATAGGTTTCGACACTCCTGTCGGGTCTTCGGTTCTCGCGTATAACTTTCGACGCTCTAACGTGTAGTTCGGGATTCGCGTATAGGTTTCGACACTCCTATCGGGGCATCGATTCTCGCGTATAGATTTCGACACTCCTGTCGGGTCTTCGGTTCTCGCGTATAACTTTCGACGCTCTAACGTGTAGTTCGGGATTCGCGTATAGGTTTCGACACTCCTATCGGGGCATCGATTCTCGCGTATAGATTTCGACACTCCTGTCGGGTCTTCGGTTCTCGCGTATAACTTTCGACGCTCTAACGTGTAGTTCGGGATTCGCGTATAGGTTTCGACACTCCTGTCGCGGCATCGATTCTCGCGTAATGGTTTCGACACTCCTGTCGGGGCATCGATTCTCGCGTATAGCTTTCGACACTCCTGTCGGGTCTTCGGTTCTCGCGTATAACTTTCGACGCTCTAACGTGTAGTTCGGGATTCGCGTATATGTTTCGACACTCCTGTCGGGTCTTCGGTTCTCGCGTATAACTTTCGACGCTCTAACGTGTAGTTCGGGATTCGCGTATAGGTTTCGACACTCCTATCGGGGCATCGATTCTCGCGTATAGATTTCGACACTCCTGTCGGGTCTTCGGTTCTCGCGTATAACTTTCGACGCTCTAACGTGTAGTTCGGGATTCGCGTATAGGTTTCGACACTCCTGTCGGGGCATCGATTCTCGCGTATAGATTTCGACACTCCTGTCGGGTCTTCGGTTCTCGCGTATAACTTTCGACGCTCTAACGTGTAGTTCGGGATTCGCGTATAGGTTTCGACACTCCTATCGGGGCATCGATTCTCGCGTATAGATTTCGACACTCCTGTCGGGTCTTCGGTTCTCGCGTATAACTTTCGACGCTCTAACGTGTAGTTCGGGATTCGCGTATAGGTTTCGACCCTTCTATCGGGGCATCGATTCTCGCGTATAGATTTCGACACTCCTGTCGGGTCTTCGGTTCTCGCGTATAACTTTCGACGCTCTAACGTGTAGTTCGGGATTCGCGTATAGGTTTCGACACTCCTGTCGCGGCATCGATTCTCGCGTAATGGTTTCGACACTCCTGTCGGGGCATCGATTCTCGCGTATAGATTTCGACACTCCTGTCGGGTCTTCGGTTCTCGCGTATAACTTTCGACGCTCTAACGTGTAGTTCGGGATTCGCGTATAGGTTTCGACCCTTCTATCGGGGCATCGATTCTCGCGTATAGATTTCGACACTCCTGTCGGGTCTTCGGTTCTCGCGTATAACTTTCGACGCTCTAACGTGTAGTTCGGGATTCGCGTATAGGTTTCGACACTCCTGTCGCGGCATCGATTCTCGCGTAATGGTTTCGACACTCCTGTCGGGGCATCGATTCTCGCGTATAGCTTTCGACACTCCTGTCGGGGCATCGATTCTCGCGAATAGATTTCGACACTCCTGTCGGGTCTTCGGTTCTCGCGTATAACTTTCGACGCTCTAACGTGTAGTTCGGGATTCGCGTATAGGTTTCGACACTCCTGTCGGGTCTTCGGTTCTCGCGTATAACTTTCGACGCTCTAACGTGTAGTTCGGGATTCGCGTATAGGTTTCGACACTCCTATCGGGGCATCGATTCTCGCGTATAGATTTCGACACTCCTGTCGGGTCTTCGGTTCTCGCGTATAACTTTCGACGCTCTAACGTGTAGTTCGGGATTCGCGTATAGGTTTCGACACTCCTGTCGGGGCATCGATTCTCGCGTATAGATTTCGACACTCCTGTCGGGTCTTCGGTTCTCGCGTATAACTTTCGACGCTCTAACGTGTAGTTCGGGATTCGCGTATAGGTTTCGACACTCCTGTCGGGGCATCGATTCTCGCGTAATGGTTTCGACACTCCTGTCGGGGCATCGATTCTCGCGTATAACTTTCGACACTCCTGTCGGGTCTTCGATTCTCGCGAATAGATTTCGACACTCCTGTCGGGTCTTCGGTTCTCGCGTATAACTTTCGACGCTCTAACGTGTAGTTCGGGATTCGCGTATAGGTTTCGACACTCCTGTCGGGTCTTCGGTTCTCGCGTATAACTTTCGACGCTCTAACGTGTAGTTCGGGATTCGCGTATAGGTTTCGACACTCCTATCGGGGCATCGATTCTCGCGTATAGATTTCGACACTCCTGTCGGGTCTTCGGTTCTCGCGTATAACTTTCGACGCTCTAACGTGTAGTTCGGGATTCGCGTATAGGTTTCGACACTCCTGTCGGGGCATCGATTCTCGCGTATAGATTTCGACACTCCTGTCGGGTCTTCGGTTCTCGCGTATAACTTTCGACGCTCTAACGTGTAGTTCGGGATTCGCGTATAGGTTTCGACACTCCTGTCGGGGCATCGATTCTCGCGTAATGGTTTCGACACTCCTGTCGGGGCATCGATTCTCGCGTATAACTTTCGACACTCCTGTCGGGTCTTCGATTCTCGCGTATAGATTTCGACACTCCTGTCGGGTCTTCGGTTCTCGCGTATAACTTTCGACGCTCTAACGTGTAGTTCGGGATTCGCGTATAGGTTTCGACACTCCTGTCGGGTCTTCGGTTCTCGCGTATAACTTTCGACGCTCTAACGTGTAGTTCGGGATTCGCGTATAGGTTTCGACACTCCTATCGGGGCATCGATTCTCGCGTATAGATTTCGACACTCCTGTCGGGTCTTCGGTTCTCGCGTATAACTTTCGACGCTCTAACGTGTAGTTCGGGATTCGCGTATAGGTTTCGACACTCCTATCGGGGCATCGATTCTCGCGTATAGATTTCGACACTCCTGTCGGGTCTTCGGTTCTCGCGTATAACTTTCGACGCTCTAACGTGTAGTTCGGGATTCGCGTATAGGTTTCGACACTCCTGTCGCGGCATCGATTCTCGCGTAATGGTTTCGACACTCCTGTCGGGGCATCGATTCTCGCGTATAGCTTTCGACACTCCTGTCGGGTCTTCGGTTCTCGCGTATAACTTTCGACGCTCTAACGTGTAGTTCGGGATTCGCGTATATGTTTCGACACTCCTGTCGGGTCTTCGGTTCTCGCGTATAACTTTCGACGCTCTAACGTGTAGTTCGGGATTCGCGTATAGGTTTCGACACTCCTATCGGGGCATCGATTCTCGCGTATAGATTTCGACACTCCTGTCGGGTCTTCGGTTCTCGCGTATAACTTTCGACGCTCTAACGTGTAGTTCGGGATTCGCGTATAGGTTTCGACACTCCTGTCGGGGCATCGATTCTCGCGTATAGATTTCGACACTCCTGTCGGGTCTTCGGTTCTCGCGTATAACTTTCGACGCTCTAACGTGTAGTTCGGGATTCGCGTATAGGTTTCGACACTCCTATCGGGGCATCGATTCTCGCGTATAGATTTCGACACTCCTGTCGGGTCTTCGGTTCTCGCGTATAACTTTCGACGCTCTAACGTGTAGTTCGGGATTCGCGTATAGGTTTCGACCCTTCTATCGGGGCATCGATTCTCGCGTATAGATTTCGACACTCCTGTCGGGTCTTCGGTTCTCGCGTATAACTTTCGACGCTCTAACGTGTAGTTCGGGATTCGCGTATAGGTTTCGACACTCCTGTCGCGGCATCGATTCTCGCGTAATGGTTTCGACACTCCTGTCGGGGCATCGATTCTCGCGTATAGATTTCGACACTCCTGTCGGGTCTTCGGTTCTCGCGTATAACTTTCGACGCTCTAACGTGTAGTTCGGGATTCGCGTATAGGTTTCGACCCTTCTATCGGGGCATCGATTCTCGCGTATAGATTTCGACACTCCTGTCGGGTCTTCGGTTCTCGCGTATAACTTTCGACGCTCTAACGTGTAGTTCGGGATTCGCGTATAGGTTTCGACACTCCTGTCGCGGCATCGATTCTCGCGTAATGGTTTCGACACTCCTGTCGGGGCATCGATTCTCGCGTATAGCTTTCGACACTCCTGTCGGGGCATCGATTCTCGCGAATAGATTTCGACACTCCTGTCGGGTCTTCGGTTCTCGCGTATAACTTTCGACGCTCTAACGTGTAGTTCGGGATTCGCGTATAGGTTTCGACACTCCTGTCGGGTCTTCGGTTCTCGCGTATAACTTTCGACGCTCTAACGTGTAGTTCGGGATTCGCGTATAGGTTTCGACACTCCTATCGGGGCATCGATTCTCGCGTATAGATTTCGACACTCCTGTCGGGTCTTCGGTTCTCGCGTATAACTTTCGACGCTCTAACGTGTAGTTCGGGATTCGCGTATAGGTTTCGACACTCCTGTCGGGGCATCGATTCTCGCGTATAGATTTCGACACTCCTGTCGGGTCTTCGGTTCTCGCGTATAACTTTCGACGCTCTAACGTGTAGTTCGGGATTCGCGTATAGGTTTCGACACTCCTGTCGGGGCATCGATTCTCGCGTAATGGTTTCGACACTCCTGTCGGGGCATCGATTCTCGCGTATAACTTTCGACACTCCTGTCGGGGCATCGATTCTCGCGAATAGATTTCGACACTCCTGTCGGGTCTTCGGTTCTCGCGTATAACTTTCGACGCTCTAACGTGTAGTTCGGGATTCGCGTATAGGTTTCGACACTCCTGTCGGGTCTTCGGTTCTCGCGTATAACTTTCGACGCTCTAACGTGTAGTTCGGGATTCGCGTATAGGTTTCGACACTCCTATCGGGGCATCGATTCTCGCGTATAGATTTCGACACTCCTGTCGGGTCTTCGGTTCTCGCGTATAACTTTCGACGCTCTAACGTGTAGTTCGGGATTCGCGTATAGGTTTCGACACTCCTGTCGGGGCATCGATTCTCGCGTATAGATTTCGACACTCCTGTCGGGTCTTCGGTTCTCGCGTATAACTTTCGACGCTCTAACGTGTAGTTCGGGATTCGCGTATAGGTTTCGACACTCCTGTCGGGGCATCGATTCTCGCGTAATGGTTTCGACACTCCTGTCGGGGCATCGATTCTCGCGTATAGATTTCGACACTCCTGTCGGGTCTTCGGTTCTCGCGTATAACTTTCGACGCTCTAACGTGTAGTTCGGGATTCGCGTATAGGTTTCGACACTCCTGTCGGGTCTTCGGTTCTCGCGTATAACTTTCGACGCTCTAACGTGTAGTTCGGGATTCGCGTATAGGTTTCGACACTCCTATCGGGGCATCGATTCTCGCGTATAGATTTCGACACTCCTGTCGGGTCTTCGGTTCTCGCGTATAACTTTCGACGCTCTAACGTGTAGTTCGGGATTCGCGTATAGGTTTCGACACTCCTGTCGCGGCATCGATTCTCGCGTAATGGTTTCGACACTCCTGTCGGGGCATCGATTCTCGCGTATAGCTTTCGACACTCCTGTCGGGGCATCGATTCTCGCGAATAGATTTCGACACTCCTGTCGGGTCTTCGGTTCTCGCGTATAACTTTCGACGCTCTAACGTGTAGTTCGGGATTCGCGTATATGTTTCGACACTCCTGTCGGGTCTTCGGTTCTCGCGTATAACTTTCGACGCTCTAACGTGTAGTTCGGGATTCGCGTATAGGTTTCGACACTCCTATCGGGGCATCGATTCTCGCGTATAGATTTCGACACTCCTGTCGGGTCTTCGGTTCTCGCGTATAACTTTCGACGCTCTAACGTGTAGTTCGGGATTCGCGTATAGGTTTCGACACTCCTGTCGGGGCATCGATTCTCGCGTATAGATTTCGACACTCCTGTCGGGTCTTCGGTTCTCGCGTATAACTTTCGACGCTCTAACGTGTAGTTCGGGATTCGCGTATAGGTTTCGACACTCCTGTCGGGGCATCGATTCTCGCGTATAGATTTCGACACTCCTGTCGGGGCATTCGATTCTCGCGTATAGGTTTCGACACTCCTGTCGGGGCATCGATTCTCGCGTATAGGTTTCGACGCCCCTATGTCCGTTTCTCAGTGTGTTGTATATGAATTCGGGTGATTGCCACACGGCGCATTGCTTTCTCGTGCGTACACAGCAGCGTTAGCTTCGTGGTCTCGGTTACACTCCGTAGGCCTGGGAGAATATTTTCCAAAGTACCACGCGGCGCATTGCTTTCTCGTGCGTACACAGCAGCGTTAGCTTCGTGGTCTCGGTTACACTCCGTAGGCCTGGGAGAATATTTTCCAAAGTACCACGCGGCGCATTGCTTTCTCGTGCGTACACAGCAGCGTTAGCTTCGTGGTCTCGGTTACACTCCGTAGGCCTGGGAGAATATTTTCCAAAGTACCACGCGGCGCATTGCTTTCTCGTGCGTACACAGCAGCGTTAGCTTCGTGGTCTCGGTTACACTCCGTAGGCCTGGGAGAATATTTTCCAAAGTACCACGCGGCGCATTGCTTTCTCGTGCGTACACAGCAGCGTTAGCTTCGTGGTCTCGGTTACACTCCGTAGGCCTGGGAGAATATTTTCCAAAGTACCACGCGGCGCATTGCTTTCTCGTGCGTACACAGCAGCGTTAGCTTCGTGGTCTCGGTTACACTCCGTAGGCCTGGGAGAATATTTTCCAAAGTACCACGCGGCGCATTGCTTTCTCGTGCGTACACAGC
>JBBEEM010000117.1:0-23335 GCA_037305995.1 Sclerodermus sp. 'alternatusi'
GAATTTAACTAAAAGCGGACTTTCGTATGAAATCATTAACTCCACTCATAACCACAAAACACGTACTTACAACGATATTCTATAGTTTTTTACTCATGTAATAATATTGTTGTACTATCTGCGTGTATATCATCTTACGAGTGTTGCCGAATTTCGCACAGATTTATTCAGCACGGCCGAATTGCTTTTTCAACAATTCCAAATGGCGCACGACCAGATTGAGCACGGCCTATTTGCACACAGCGATTATTATAAATGACCAAATAGCGCACCGATCGTTTTTGACACTAGCCCGAATTTAGCACAGAAATAAAATTACTAAAATAATAATTAGATTCTTGCTTAAAATTAAATTGTTTGCATTGTGTGGTAGTGTGTATATGTGGTTAAATTAATGTTTTTCTTTATTTTTTAAATTATATCTGTTATTACTGGAATTTAATTTGTCCTTTTCTTATTGCGCTTTTTATGTGATTCCGATATTAAGTGTGTATCTAATTGTAAAATTTTTGCCACTTTCAAACTCTACATTATTTAGTAAATATGTGTAGAATTTTTTGAATAAATTTTTTAACATAACTAAACATGCATTGAACTTTGAATTAAAGTTAAATTGAGTTTTATTGCAAAAATTGTATATTCCTATTATATGTACATGTTGTTTATAAAATTGTATTATTTAGCTTATTATTTCTTAAGTGCCAATTAATGCTAAATAATAATATTAAATAAAGTTATATTTCCAAGTTATTGGAAAGTAAATTTTAAATTTGAGTAATAAAATTTTTTAGTTTCTTGCTTAATTAATTTGATATAATAGTTGCTAAATATTTATGTAATATAGTGAATATGACAGTTTATTTTACAAATATCTTCTATACTTTTGGTGTTTTAATAATAGGCATTATTTTAATGGTACTTGTTTTCTTTAATGGTTTTCTAATGTTCCGTTTTAGTTGTATTATTAACAATAAAAATTTTCATTTATGAAGAACAGAGATTCACATGATTTTTTTAAAATCTCTTCTCATGTGGATAATCCAATAAAAACATAAAATTTAAAAATTACAATAATCGAAATCAAATTTCGACAAATTTCAAATTTGTGAATGAAAAAGGTTAAAAACTGGTAACACCTTAAGTAAATCACCCTGTATGTATATATATATATATATATATATATATATATTATACTCATACACTTGTAATAGACAATACACGACTGATGTCATTTTCATTGGTAGAAGATACGTAATAAGTATTTTCGGAAAATATGTGTGAAATACCAATTTTTTGCAAGAGGCATTTTTTTGTAGAAGGTTTTGTGATCTTTAAGGAAGGTCTAATGCAAAAAATCAGTATCTCTTATAGTTTTCCGATTTAACAGGAAAAACCATAGAATTAATAAATATGTCAAATCTAACAGAAAAATACATTAGAGGAGGGAAAAACAAATAAAACCATGCATAATAATGTATGGATTTGTCACGTTATTCAGATATGATAAACGATTGAACTTTAACCTTGACATTTCACGCCATACGCAGTTTGACAATAATCTACTTTTCTCCATTTTTTTGCCAATCGGTGCGAAATACCAATTTTATGGAAGAGACAGCTTTTGTAGAAAATCTTGTAATCTTTAAGAAAGGTCTAATGCAAGGAATTAGTATCTCGTATAGTTTTCCCGTAAATCCCCAAAAATCATTTTGACTTTTTAAAATTAATATATAATTTCGATAGGTCAGGGAAACAAAAATAACTATAACAAAATTTATTTATGCTGTTTCATTCTGAAGTTTTATACAATAGAATTTTGTATAATATATTTATTAATTTTAATAGAATATGTCAGTAGGGGAGAGCAGAAGAACTAAATTATATAATTTCATTAGAAACATTTTATTTATGAACTTGTATTACATGAAATTCTTCATATTTCTTTATATTTTAAAATATATATATATTTATATATATAGTGTCTGGTTATAAATCCAACAATTTCTAAGTTTTCCTTTTAGGAGTTTTTTGTCTGAAAACTATTTTCATGATATTCAATAATAAAGATGCAATTAATCAGAAAGTTTATAACTGATGTTTCAGGTTTGATGGTACCATTCTATCTGATTTAAACCATCTCTATCATTGAATATCTTTAACATAAAATTTCAAATAAAAATATAACAATGTGAAATTTTCTTAAAATTACGCCAGGAATTTAAATATTTTACGAATTCGACGAAATTGGAAATTATTTGCTTTATTATTAATTTCGTTAAATTATTTGTGAATAAATAAAATCTTATATAATTATAAATTTTCTTTTTACATTGTTGGTGTGATTTTATTTCAGTGCATTTAATTTAGTGGAAAGATTTCATAATACAATACCTAAAATTTTAGGAAATCTACATCCTAGTTTGTAGACTTTTACGAGTATATGGTACAAAATGTATTTTTACTTAAATTGTAGTATCGTACTAACAACGTAAGAAAATAATTTATAATCATATAAATTTTATTCACTTTCAGATAATTTCAGGAAATTAATATCCATGTAAATAATTGATTTTAAGCGCTTGAAAAATAATCTCCAATTTCCTCGAATTAGTACAGAATGTAGTAAAGAAAGAAATTCTTACATACTAAAACAGCAAAATAATTTAATTGAAGAGATGTATATTTTATAGCATTTTTAGAAAAGATGAGATTATCATTATTTACATATATCATTAATTTTTTATGCCTTACATATTTTATCTTTACAGGATAAAGTTAAAAGAATGTTTGCTGTCTTTCCATCGTTTAACAACAAATCAATAACATTTTTTCTATTGTCATTAAAACGATGCTAAAGTAGTAAAAACTCTTTTATATTTATCCTGAAAAAACTAAATATGTAAAGTATAACAAAATTAACAATATATTTAAAAGTATTTCTTCTGTGGTTATATATATATAATATTTCTATAAAATATACCTTTCTTCAGTAAGATCATTTTACTTATTTAGTATTTAAGAATTCCTTTCTTTATTAAGTTTTGTATGAATTGTATCTTCTTGGAGATAATTTTTCAGGCGTCTAAAATCAATTATTTGCTTTACTATTCATTTCCTTAAATAATATGAAAATGGATAAACTCTTATATTATTATAAATTATCTTTTTACATTATCAGTACGATACTTTAACATGAATAAATTAGTAAACAGCTTTCATAATACAGTGCTTCAAGTTTTAGGAAACCGACATCTTGGTTTATGGGCTTTTACGAGTATATGATCTATAATTTATATTTACTTAAACTGAAGAATCGTACTAACAATGTAAAAAAATAATTTATCATCATGTATGATTTTATCCATTTTTACATAATTTAAGGCAATTAATAATAAAATGAGTAAGAAAATTAACAAATATATGTAAAATATAATAATTTCTTCTCTTTTCTAACAATGCTATAAAATATACCTTCCTTCAATAAGATCAGTTTGCTTTTTTAGTATGTAATAAATTTGTTCTGTATTTTGTACGAATTCGACGTACTTGGAGATTATTTTTCAAAAGCTTAAAATCAATTATTTGCTTTGATAATAGTTTCCTTAAACTATCTAATAATGGATAAAATTTTATTTAATTATACATTTTTCTTACGTTGTTTTATAGTACAATTAACTTTATTTTATTATAATATAAATTATATATCATAATTAAAATAAAAAATTATTTGCATATAACATGATTTTATACAAAAATCAAGTAATCTTATATTAGATAAAATTCTTGAATTAGAACATTTAGAGAATAGCCAAGAAATTGTAATTTTATTTTCTTGCGATGGAGTAAATATTGATTTTAGATGGTTCTCTTTCTTGATGTCAGAATTCCGTTTGTTATTTCCTCTGAAAAATTTTTCTAAAGTTTAAGAAAGTTTAAGTATACTGTGAAACACAATATTATTATTTAAAAGAAATTGAATGTTAACTTCATGAATGCAAAAACTTTTATTGTAGGTTTTACTATATTTGGATATTGTCTTTATTTTATCTAATTGACATTTATTTAAAGTATTACTTTTTTATAAAATAATTAAATTCATTTTAATAAGTTATTAAAATATTTTTATTTAAGCTCATGTTTTCTAGCTAGTTTTAAAGTATATTGAGTTTCTTCACAATAGTTTGTAAACATTAAAAAAAAATTGTTTAAGCGGTAATCCGTATATATTAATCGTGTAAAATATGTAAAGTGTGTAAGAATATATGTAAAAATTCTTTGGTTATTTTATAAATACTCTATATCAAGTATTTTATCTAGTAAAAGAGTAATCAATGTTTCTACATAATTGTGTTTTATGTGCAAATAATTATTTATTTTAATTATGTTATATAATTTATATTATAAGAAAATGAAGCTAATTGATTTAACAAAAATTAACCACAAATGTAACTTATACACCAACTTTTTACTTATTATACTATAAAAGCTTTCGACTCCATTGTTTGTACTTATAGGGCAATTGTATACATTAACTTTTAAAGCCTTAGTTAACCACGTCTTCTTAAAATAATCAAATAATACTTTTATATTTTCAATACTAGAATATGATTCTTCATACATTTTGGATAAGATTTTGTAAGCTTCCGTAAAATATTTTTCTAGTAATAAGAATATGGTCATAATCACAGAAAGTATTGCATCTGACGTGTCACTTAAAACTAAATGATTACTGAAATAAGTAGTTAAAGAAATAACTTCATTATTAAAAATTTAGACTATCACAATTAACTAGAATTTTATAAAATAAAACAAACAAATGCGTATATAAATGCCTGATTAAACTGAAACTGAAACATCTATGAATTATAGCGTTGGGAGAAACTTATTTTTGTATAATAGATATAAATATAATACCAAAATTCTTTAAAAACGAATAATTTTTAAAAAATAATTGATATTTTCTTCACAGATTGGACAATATTTTCTTATCTGTTGTTTTTCTCCTTGAATTATATTAATGCATGAATTGCACAGACACATATGACCACATGGTACGGCAAAATTTTCTACTTATAAATTTTTACATATTATACAAAATGTATCTGGAACTGTACTTTCTAATTTGAGCATTTACATTAATATTTAATGTAAAATATAATTTAATGTTAACTTCATATTTTTTCTTATTTTATGAATATCATTTTTAGAAATTTTTTGCAATTTGACTATTAGATTATGTAATTTATCATTGGTAATTTTAATTTTTTGCAGTGAAGTAGATATGAATTTTAGATAGTTCTTATTGATGTCAGAATAAGTTTTGTTAGTTTCACCTGAAAAAATTTTCTTGTTAAAAGAATTTGAATATATTGTTAAAAACTAGATTATTATTTAAAAGAATTTGATTGTTAATTTTACGAATGCAAAAAATTTTGTTGCAAAAGGTTTCAGTATATTTGGATATTATTTTTATTTTATGTAATTAATATTTTTTTAAACTATTACTTTTTTCTAAAATATTAAAATTCTTTTAAATAAGTTACTTAATAAATATATTTTAGTTTACCTTTTCTAAAGAGTTTAAAAACATATTGATTTTCCTCACAATAGTTTGTGAACATGTAAAGGAATTGCTTAAGAGGTAATCTGTGTATATAAATCATATAAAATATGTAGCTTGTGGATAAATATATGTAAAATATGATAAATTATTTTACCTTCCATTTATCAGATTATTTTGAGCTTGAAAAATTAATTTATCTCGTTGCAAATTCTTCTTTGATCTCACAATTATAATATACCTTGATTATTTATTAAACGATTTAATTCAAGTGTTTGATCCTCTATTAAATTACTTAATTTTTCAACAAAATCATATTTTACATGTAAATAATTATTTAATTTAATTATATTATATAATTTATATTATAATAAAATGAAGTTGATCGACTTATCAAAAAATAATCACAAATGTAACTTATGCCCCAACTTTTTATTTATTATACTATGAAAGCTTTCAACTCCATTGTTTGTCCTTACAGGGCACTTGTATACACTGACTTTTGAAGCCTTAGTTAACCATGTCTTCTTAAAATAATCTAAAAATACTTTTATATTTTCAATACTAGTATATGATTCTTCATACATTTCACATAAGATATTGTAAGCTTCCAAAAAGTATTTTTCTGGTAATAAGGGTATAGTCATTATCATAGAAAGTATTTTATTTGATGTGTCACTTAAACCTAAACGTTTCCATTTTCTCTGTACAGCCTAAAGTTTGTAAATAACAAATAACTTTATTATTAAAAATTTAGATTATCACAATTAACAAGAATTTTTTAAAATAAAAAAAAACATATATAAATACCTGATTAAAGTGAAACTAACATCCATGAATGTTAGCGCAGGGAAATACTTTTTCTAATACATTCATAGCAGCATTTTCATAATCTAACATTATGAACTTTAAATTGTCTTTTAATGCAGGAGATAATTCAATTATTTTTTTTCCACATTTCTTCATAAAGTACTTCAAAATAGTACACGATTCAGTTAAAGCATAAACTACGGCTATCATCTATATATAAAAGTATAAAAAATTGCTTTTTTACTTGATTTTTTTTTTATTACTTTTATCAATATTATTTACCTTATTTTTAAAGCGTATATGAATTGTATAAAATTGATAAAAGGAAGAATTTCTTGGAACAACCTGTAAACATCAGTAAAACCTTACTTATAAGTCCAAATTATTTTACAAATACATGGTGTCCCAATATAAATACATTCCTAATTTAAGGGCTTACCCTAATACTACATTGGAAGTACATTTATTTTGGAACACTATGTTTTAAAAAATAAATATAAACGTACAAAAATGTGCCATCACAGAAAATTTCAGAAGACATATTTAGAGCTTCCAGCAATTTATTATTGGAGAAAGGTAATGCTTTACTTCCATCACTTGCAGTTACAATGCCTTTATAAAAAACATTAATTTGATTATTCTGTTTCAGTAGATCTCCAAGTTCATATATAGATTTAGGCACATTCAGTTTATGTTTGTTCCTTTCTGTATTTAGTCTACTCTTGGTAGAATTAAAAGGAACATGAGCAGCAATTTCAGGATATTTATAAGAAATTACAATTATATTACAAAAATATTGTAATTCTTTAAATGGGATAATTCCAGGTACTATTCTAAAAGATTATACTTCTTGTCATTTTGTGATTTGAAGCTTCATTTATAAGATATTTAATATTAAAGATGTCTTTAGTCAGATAGGCATTCTGTTAGTTGAAGTGAAACAGAATCATGCTACTTCATTTCAACTATCGAAGTGTCTAACTAATAGTATGTTTATAATTGATTATCTTATAAATTAAGCCACAGATTAAATAATACCAATAGAAAATATTCTTCTAATAGCATTAGAAATAACTACATTTAGAGAAGTCCAATTATTGTGTAATTATTTTATAACATCGTTAATAATAAATGAAAAAGCTTACTTTCGTGATACATCATCAAAAATCTTCTTCAAGGGTTCAAATGTATCTTTGCATAGGGAATACATTTCATTCTTCAATTTAAAAACGCGAGCTGTCATAAAATTAGGTGGATCATCATGTTCTCTTTAAAAAAAAACACGATTATTTTGACCTATAACAGCTAATCCACTGCAAGCTGTAGTTCTACGAGCAGAGCATCTATATGTTTCTACTGAACGTTTATCAATATTATATGTATATCCACCATATGCATAGATAAAACTATTTTTTATCCATAAAACATAAAATAAATTATTAAAATTCAATTCATTTTTCTAAACAAAATTCAGGTAAAAATTTACTGAAATTTTTAATTAAAATCAGCAATTAAAATCAGTAAATATCCTAACTGCCTAAACATAAAATGTTAATTAAACATGATTATTTTATTCGATTTTTAATAATCTTTACAATTATTTGCATTCTATTACAATAAAAGCAAATTTTATATTTAACATATACCATTGAATTACAAGGCACATGCAGATTCTAATAATCTCTTTGTCTTAGAAAATGTGCAGAATTTTAATGAATTAATATATTAATTTTACAAAAGATTAAGATCAGTAAATTATATTCAATTATTTTAATTTTATTTTAGACATATCCAACATAGATTAGTTTTATTTTGTGGACTATATAGAAACAAGATGAGGAATTTCAAAGATTAGCTTATATTTATAAAGGAGTATGATTTTTAATAATCTTCAGAGTTATTTATGGTTTACTATACAGTACATAAGTTTTATATTATTTCAAGGTCTGCATAAATTACACTGATTCTTTTATATTGGTCATTGTGTAAAATTTCAGCAAATTTTTACCTGAATTTTGTTTAGAAAAATGAATTGAATTTTAATAATTTATTTTATGTTTCATGGATAAAAAATAGTTTTATCTATGCATATGGTGGATATACATATAATATTGATAAACGTTCAGTAGAAACATATAGATGCTCTGCTCGTAGAACTACAGCTTGCAGTGGATTAGCTGTTATAGGTCAAAATAATCGTGTTTTTTTTTAAAGAGAACATGATGATCCACCTAATTTTATGACAGCTCGCGTTTTTAAATTGAAGAATGAAATGTATTCCCTATGCAAAGATACATTTGAACCCTTGAAGAAGATTTTTGATGATGTATCACGAAAGTAAGCTTTTTCATTTATTATTAACGATGTTATAAAATAATTACACAATAATTGGACTTCTCTAAATGTAGTTATTTCTAATGCTATTAGAAGAATATTTTCTATTGGTATTATTTAATCTGTGGCTTAATTTATAAGATAATCAATTATAAACATACTATTAGTTAGACACTTCGATAGTTGAAATGAAGTAGCATGATTCTGTTTCACTTCAACTAACAGAATGCCTATCTGACTAAAGACATCTTTAATATTAAATATCTTATAAATGAAGCTTCAAATCACAAAATGACAAGAAGTATAATCTTTTAGAATAGTACCTGGAATTATCCCATTTAAAGAATTACAATATTTTTGTAATATAATTGTAATTTCTTATAAATATCCTGAAATTGCTGCTCATGTTCCTTTTAATTCTACCAAGAGTAGACTAAATACAGAAAGGAACAAACATAAACTGAATGTGCCTAAATCTATATATGAACTTGGAGATCTACTGAAACAGAATAATCAAATTAATGTTTTTTATAAAGGCATTGTAACTGCAAGTGATGGAAGTAAAGCATTACCTTTCTCCAATAATAAATTGCTGGAAGCTCTAAATATGTCTTCTGAAATTTTCTGTGATGGCACATTTTTGTACGTTTATATTTATTTTTTAAAACATAGTGTTCCAAAATAAATGTACTTCCAATGTAGTATTAGGGTAAGCCCTTAAATTAGGAATGTATTTATATTGGGACACCATGTATTTGTAAAATAATTTGGACTTATAAGTAAGGTTTTACTGATGTTTACAGGTTGTTCCAAGAAATTCTTCCTTTTATCAATTTTATACAATTCATATACGCTTTAAAAATAAGGTAAATAATATTGATAAAAGTAATAAAAAAAAAATCAAGTAAAAAAGCAATTTTTTATACTTTTATATATAGATGATAGCCGTAGTTTATGCTTTAACTGAATCGTGTACTATTTTGAAGTACTTTATGAAGAAATGTGGAAAAAAAATAATTGAATTATCTCCTGCATTAAAAGACAATTTAAAGTTCATAATGTTAGATTATGAAAATGCTGCTATGAATGTATTAGAAAAAGTATTTCCCTGCGCTAACATTCATGGATGTTGGTTTCACTTTAATCAGGTATTTATATATGTTTTTTTTTATTTTAAAAAATTCTTGTTAATTGTGATAATCTAAATTTTTAATAATAAAGTTATTTGTTATTTACAAACTTTAGGCTGTACAGAGAAAATGGAAACGTTTAGGTTTAAGTGACACATCAAATAAAATACTTTCTATGATAATGACTATACCCTTATTACCAGAAAAATACTTTTTGGAAGCTTACAATATCTTATGTGAAATGTATGAAGAATCATATACTAGTATTGAAAATATAAAAGTATTTTTAGATTATTTTAAGAAGACATGGTTAACTAAGGCTTCAAAAGTCAGTGTATACAAGTGCCCTGTAAGGACAAACAATGGAGTTGAAAGCTTTCATAGTATAATAAATAAAAAGTTGGGGCATAAGTTACATTTGTGATTATTTTTTGATAAGTCGATCAACTTCATTTTATTATAATATAAATTATATAATATAATTAAATTAAATAATTATTTACATGTAAAATATGATTTTGTTGAAAAATTAAGTAATTTAATAGAGGATCAAACACTTGAATTAAATCGTTTAATAAATAATCAAGGTATATTATAATTGTGAGATCAAAGAAGAATTTGCAACGAGATAAATTAATTTTTCAAGCTCAAAATAATCTGATAAATGGAAGGTAAAATAATTTATCATATTTTACATATATTTATCCACAAGCTACATATTTTATATGATTTATATACACAGATTACCTCTTAAGCAATTCCTTTACATGTTCACAAACTATTGTGAGGAAAATCAATATGTTTTTAAACTCTTTAGAAAAGGTAAACTAAAATATATTTATTAAGTAACTTATTTAAAAGAATTTTAATATTTTAGAAAAAAGTAATAGTTTAAAAAAATATTAATTACATAAAATAAAAATAATATCCAAATATACTGAAACCTTTTGCAACAAAATTTTTTGCATTCGTAAAATTAACAATCAAATTCTTTTAAATAATAATCTAGTTTTTAACAATATATTCAAATTCTTTTAACAAGAAAATTTTTTCAGGTGAAACTAACAAAACTTATTCTGACATCAATAAGAACTATCTAAAATTCATATCTACTTCACTGCAAAAAATTAAAATTACCAATGATAAATTACATAATCTAATAGTCAAATTGCAAAAAATTTCTAAAAATGATATTCATAAAATAAGAAAAAATATGAAGTTAACATTAAATTATATTTTACATTAAATATTAATGTAAATGCTCAAATTAGAAAGTACAGTTCCAGATACATTTTGTATAATATGTAAAAATTTATAAGTAGAAAATTTTGCCGTACCATGTGGTCATATGTGTCTGTGCAATTCATGCATTAATATAATTCAAGGAGAAAAACAACAGATAAGAAAATATTGTCCAATCTGTGAAGAAAATATCAATTATTTTTTAAAAATTATTCGTTTTTAAAGAATTTTGGTATTATATTTATATCTATTATACAAAAATAAGTTTCTCCCAACGCTATAATTCATAGATGTTTCAGTTTCAGTTTAATCAGGCATTTATATACGCATTTGTTTGTTTTATTTTATAAAATTCTAGTTAATTGTGATAGTCTAAATTTTTAATAATGAAGTTATTTCTTTAACTACTTATTTCAGTAATCATTTAGTTTTAAGTGACACGTCAGATGCAATACTTTCTGTGATTATGACCATATTCTTATTACTAGAAAAATATTTTACGGAAGCTTACAAAATCTTATCCAAAATGTATGAAGAATCATATTCTAGTATTGAAAATATAAAAGTATTATTTGATTATTTTAAGAAGACGTGGTTAACTAAGGCTTTAAAAGTTAATGTATACAATTGCCCTATAAGTACAAACAATGGAGTCGAAAGCTTTTATAGTATAATAAGTAAAAAGTTGGTGTATAAGTTACATTTGTGGTTAATTTTTGTTAAATCAATTAGCTTCATTTTCTTATAATATAAATTATATAACATAATTAAAATAAATAATTATTTGCACATAAAACACAATTATGTAGAAACATTGATTACTCTTTTACTAGATAAAATACTTGATATAGAGTATTTATAAAATAACCAAAGAATTTTTACATATATTCTTACACACTTTACATATTTTACACGATTAATATATACGGATTACCGCTTAAACAATTTTTTTTTAATGTTTACAAACTATTGTGAAGAAACTCAATATACTTTAAAACTAGCTAGAAAACATGAGCTTAAATAAAAATATTTTAATAACTTATTAAAATGAATTTAATTATTTTATAAAAAAGTAATACTTTAAATAAATGTCAATTAGATAAAATAAAGACAATATCCAAATATAGTAAAACCTACAATAAAAGTTTTTGCATTCATGAAGTTAACATTCAATTTCTTTTAAATAATAATATTGTGTTTCACAGTATACTTAAACTTTCTTAAACTTTAGAAAAATTTTTCAGAGGAAATAACAAACGGAATTCTGACATCAAGAAAGAGAACCATCTAAAATCAATATTTACTCCATCGCAAGAAAATAAAATTACAATTTCTTGGCTATTCTCTAAATGTTCTAATTCAAGAATTTTATCTAATATAAGATTACTTGATTTTTGTATAAAATCATGTTATATGCAAATAATTTTTTATTTTAATTATGATATATAATTTATATTATAATAAAATAAAGTTAATTGTACTATAAAACAACGTAAGAAAAATGTATAATTAAATAAAATTTTATCCATTATTAGATAGTTTAAGGAAACTATTATCAAAGCAAATAATTGATTTTAAGCTTTTGAAAAATAATCTCCAAGTACGTCGAATTCGTACAAAATACAGAACAAATTTATTACATACTAAAAAAGCAAACTGATCTTATTGAAGGAAGGTATATTTTATAGCATTGTTAGAAAAGAGAAGAAATTATTATATTTTACATATATTTGTTAATTTTCTTACTCATTTTATTATTAATTGCCTTAAATTATGTAAAAATGGATAAAATCATACATGATGATAAATTATTTTTTTACATTGTTAGTACGATTCTTCAGTTTAAGTAAATATAAATTATAGATCATATACTCGTAAAAGCCCATAAACCAAGATGTCGGTTTCCTAAAACTTGAAGCACTGTATTATGAAAGCTGTTTACTAATTTATTCATGTTAAAGTATCGTACTGATAATGTAAAAAGATAATTTATAATAATATAAGAGTTTATCCATTTTCATATTATTTAAGGAAATGAATAGTAAAGCAAATAATTGATTTTAGACGCCTGAAAAATTATCTCCAAGAAGATACAATTCATACAAAACTTAATAAAGAAAGGAATTCTTAAATACTAAATAAGTAAAATGATCTTACTGAAGAAAGGTATATTTTATAGAAATATTATATATATATAACCACAGAAGAAATACTTTTAAATATATTGTTAATTTTGTTATACTTTACATATTTAGTTTTTTCAGGATAAATATAAAAGAGTTTTTACTACTTTAGCATCGTTTTAATGACAATAGAAAAAATGTTATTGATTTGTTGTTAAACGATGGAAAGACAGCAAACATTCTTTTAACTTTATCCTGTAAAGATAAAATATGTAAGGCATAAAAAATTAATGATATATGTAAATAATGATAATCTCATCTTTTCTAAAAATGCTATAAAATATACATCTCTTCAATTAAATTATTTTGCTGTTTTAGTATGTAAGAATTTCTTTCTTTACTACATTCTGTACTAATTCGAGGAAATTGGAGATTATTTTTCAAGCGCTTAAAATCAATTATTTACATGGATATTAATTTCCTGAAATTATCTGAAAGTGAATAAAATTTATATGATTATAAATTATTTTCTTACGTTGTTAGTACGATACTACAATTTAAGTAAAAATACATTTTGTACCATATACTCGTAAAAGTCTACAAACTAGGATGTAGATTTCCTAAAATTTTAGGTATTGTATTATGAAATCTTTCCACTAAATTAAATGCACTGAAATAAAATCACACCAACAATGTAAAAAGAAAATTTATAATTATATAAGATTTTATTTATTCACAAATAATTTAACGAAATTAATAATAAAGCAAATAATTTCCAATTTCGTCGAATTCGTAAAATATTTAAATTCCTGGCGTAATTTTAAGAAAATTTCACATTGTTATATTTTTATTTGAAATTTTATGTTAAAGATATTCAATGATAGAGATGGTTTAAATCAGATAGAATGGTACCATCAAACCTGAAACATCAGTTATAAACTTTCTGATTAATTGCATCTTTATTATTGAATATCATGAAAATAGTTTTCAGACAAAAAACTCCTAAAAGGAAAACTTAGAAATTGTTGGATTTATAACCAGACACTATATATATAAATATATATATATTTTAAAATATAAAGAAATATGAAGAATTTCATGTAATACAAGTTCATAAATAAAATGTTTCTAATGAAATTATATAATTTAGTTCTTCTGCTCTCCCCTACTGACATATTCTATTAAAATTAATAAATATATTATACAAAATTCTATTGTATAAAACTTCAGAATGAAACAGCATAAATAAATTTTGTTATAGTTATTTTTGTTTCCCTGACCTATCGAAATTATATATTAATTTTAAAAAGTCAAAATGATTTTTGGGGATTTACGGGAAAACTATACGAGATACTAATTCCTTGCATTAGACCTTTCTTAAAGATTACAAGATTTTCTACAAAAGCTGTCTCTTCCATAAAATTGGTATTTCGCACCGATTGGCAAAAAAATGGAGAAAAGTAGATTATTGTCAAACTGCGTATGGCGTGAAATGTCAAGGTTAAAGTTCAATCGTTTATCATATCTGAATAACGTGACAAATCCATACATTATTATGCATGGTTTTATTTGTTTTTCCCTCCTCTAATGTATTTTTCTGTTAGATTTGACATATTTATTAATTCTATGGTTTTTCCTGTTAAATCGGAAAACTATAAGAGATACTGATTTTTTGCATTAGACCTTCCTTAAAGATCACAAAACCTTCTACAAAAAAATGCCTCTTGCAAAAAATTGGTATTTCACACATATTTTCCGAAAATACTTATTACGTATCTTCTACCAATGAAAATGACATCAGTCGTGTATTGTCTATTACAAGTGTATGAGTATAATATATATATATATATATATATATATATATACATACAGGGTGATTTACTTAAGGTGTTACCAGTTTTTAACCTTTTTCATTCACAAATTTGAAATTTGTCGAAATTTGATTTCGATTATTGTAATTTTTAAATTTTATGTTTTTATTGGATTATCCACATGAGAAGAGATTTTAAAAAAATCATGTGAATCTCTGTTCTTCATAAATGAAAATTTTTATTGTTAATAATACAACTAAAACGGAACATTAGAAAACCATTAAAGAAAACAAGTACCATTAAAATAATGCCTATTATTAAAACACCAAAAGTATAGAAGATATTTGTAAAATAAACTGTCATATTCACTATATTACATAAATATTTAGCAACTATTATATCAAATTAATTAAGCAAGAAACTAAGAAATTTTATTACTCAAATTTAAAATTTACTTTCCAATAACTTGGAAATATAACTTTATTTAATATTATTATTTAGCATTAATTGGCACTTAAGAAATAATAAGCTAAATAATACAATTTTATAAACAACATGTACATATAATAGGAATATACAATTTTTGCAATAAAACTCAATTTAACTTTAATTCAAAGTTCAATGCATGTTTAGTTATGTTAAAAAATTTATTCAAAAAATTCTACACATATTTACTAAATAATGTAGAGTTTGAAAGTGGCAAAAATTTTACAATTAGATACACACTTAATATCGGAATCACATAAAAAGCGCAATAAGAAAAGGACAAATTAAATTCCAGTAATAACAGATATAATTTAAAAAATAAAGAAAAACATTAATTTAACCACATATACACACTACCACACAATGCAAACAATTTAATTTTAAGCAAGAATCTAATTATTATTTTAGTAATTTTATTTCTGTGCTAAATTCGGGCTAGTGTCAAAAACGATCGGTGCGCTATTTGGTCATTTATAATAATCGCTGTGTGCAAATAGGCCGTGCTCAATCTGGTCGTGCGCCATTTGGAATTGTTGAAAAAGCAATTCGGCCGTGCTGAATAAATCTGTGCGAAATTCGGCAACACTCGTAAGATGATATACACGCAGATAGTACAACAATATTATTACATGAGTAAAAAACTATAGAATATCGTTGTAAGTACGTGTTTTGTGGTTATGAGTGGAGTTAATGATTTCATACGAAAGTCCGCTTTTAGTTAAATTCTAAATTCATTATTGTCTCTGGTTTGAGCTCCATCATATGGTAATTATAATCAACTTTGAAAAAAAGTATATACAGGGTGTCTGGAAAAAAAGGAGACATATTTTGAGGAGTGGTTCCTGACGCAATTCTAAGAACTTTTCACCCCTTGGAATTTTTTAATTTAGGGCCTCCTTTTTAAATTATTAAAGTTTTTCTGTGTGAAATGTGATTGGCCCTGGTTCGCGGGCTAGCATCAGCTGGCGCGGTCGCGCGTTGTGACGTAAGCAGCACAGCGCCGTAGCTAGCGTAAAAAGTCCTACGTCGCCCCGAGGCACGTAAATACTTAAAAAATGCTTATAATCACAATCGCACAGTTATTAATAATTTATTGTTGGCCAATTATTCAATTAAAAATATGACAAATAGATGTTAATTGAATAATTGGCATGGACCCATGATACTTGTTATTTTTTTCATTAAAACAACTGTTAATTCACTTATTTCATGAAAAACATAGCAGACTAACAGTCCTCTAATGAATAATAACAAGTATCATGAATTACGAATTGTTAAAATTAATATTCTAACAATCCAGACAAAGGCAACATGCAACACATTTTAATTCTTTAATTTAATATTGTTAAACACTTACCATTTACAGCACACTTTCCTAATATCCTCATCCTGTCGTGGAATGGCTTCCCTTTGGGTGGAAAATTATTTATTATCCTAATTTTCCAAACAATTATTGATAAAGTGGCATAATATAACCACAATCACTGCACGAACACTTTTAACATATTTTTCAATACTTCAATGAACACTATGATTATCCACAATGTTTTACAATATTTGTAACTTTATTAATTATCACTTTAAACACTAATCGCGGAAATAACTAATTAATTTGTACATTAAATTGTGAGATTATTGGACCGGCGTTGTCCATGGAACCTCACACACGTGTAGCACTCACTTGTAGAAAGTAAACATAGGACATGGGCTAGATCAAGATCACCAATTACTTCAATTAAGATACATTAGACGCCACCTAATGGCAGGTGTCAATGATTCATGAATTACCAATTATCGACTGTCATGACATGTAATTTTGGAATGCATGACATTTTCCAGAAACTTTGTGCGCTGAAAATCAATTGCAACAATTAATTAATTATACTGTAAATTCTAGATGACCTAAGGACTATTTATACGAGAGATGTTTACATTAATTTTTATTTATTTCATTTCCCTATTAACTAACATATTTTTATTAATTTAACAAATATTTTGTAATTTTTACAACAAATATGTAGCAATTGCAGCCTGTAATTTAGCAACTAGAAATAGTATTAATTATTAATTATTATCAGATATTGTCCTCAGATAGTTTGTCTGACCCAAACAAACATGTTTTTTCTTCCCATCTTGTGTCTTCCTGGCCATCATACAACTGTAAATAGGTAAACAGGTAAATAGGAAAACGAATTTTATAAGTTTGAAATTAATTTATTTCAATATAAAATAATGTACACAAGACTTTTAATATTTCATATAATTATTGTAATTCGAACAAAATATGTATTTTACAAATTGAGGAATACGCGGACATGCTCATTGCATATGGAGCATGCAATAAATCAGTGAGAGCAACAGCGGCCAAGTATTAGCAATTATACCCTAATCGATGAAAATTAGAGATCGCGGCACTGGCAACCTACAGCCAAAGTAGCCGGATAGTGAACGTGAAAGAACATCAAGAACAGTGGAGATGGAAGAAACAGTGATTGAAGAAGTCGAAGAAAAGAATAGGGAAATTGATATTGCACGCTGAGCTGTCTAGATGAATGTAAATTCAATAAGGAAAGAATTTACAACATCAAGAGTCAGCATTACGGGTCCCCTTTGAATCCCTTGTCCTGGAGAGAAAGGGGAAACCAAAGCTGAGAATAAGCGCCCATTTTATTCGAAATGAACTCCAAGAGCTTCTGGAAGATTTGTCACCAGCTACACATGACAAGATAGCTTTGAACGATACTTTCCATGGGAAGCGGATGTGTGGAGATTGAAGATCAAGAAGAAGTAGAATTCTGCCTGGATGTTGATTAATATTAAACATTAATAATGTTTAACAATAAATTATTAATAACTGTGCGAATGTGATTATAAACATTTTTGAAGTATTTGCGGGCTGTGCTGCTTACGTCACAGCGCACGATCGCGCCAGCTGATGCTAGCACGTGAACCAGAGCCAATCACATTTCGCACAGAAAAACATTAATAATTTAAAAAGGAGGCCTTAAATTAAAAAATTCCAAGGGGTGAAAAGTTCTTAGAATTGCGTCAGGAACCACCCCTCAAAATATGTCTCCTTTTTTTCTGGACACCCTGTACAATATGCCCTTGGTGAGGGGTTTAGCGGGTCGAACCCCACACTACCCCTGGGGGGGGCAACCGCGGGCATGGGGCTTCTACGGGGGTCTGGTAGGGTTGGGGGGCGGGTGGGTCGGTTCCTGGGGGGTGCTACCTTCGGGGAGCATTCTCCCGAGGGGCGTGCTGCCTCCCTCCTTGGCTTGATCGGATCCTATCCGGGGGTGCTCATCCGCGGGGAGGCTCAACCAGGGGTGTCTGATTTTCAGATTTCCCTCACCTGTCAAATAAAAAATAAAAAAATTATATTGTTAAATTATAAAAAAATTTATTAATATCAATAAATGTTTTAAACTCACTTAGTTTTTCCTTCTGCAACCATATATTAAACAATTGTACTTCCTCAAAAGGACAGTGAATTTTTTCACCTTTGCCATTATACTTTTTAATGTGTAATTTACAAGGTGTTCTTTTATAATTATCATATAGCTTAATAAGATGATCAAATTTTGGACAGCCATATTGCTCCAGATTAATACTTTTAATATTCATTTTATTTAAAAGGTCTTTTTCAATATGACCACCTTTATAACTTATTATTGGTTCTACATAGTTGAGTTTAGAATACTTTGAAATAAAATGTTCAATATCGCCTTGTTGATACTTCTCAAATCCATAATCCATATATTTTATACCGTGAATGTTGTGAAAAACATAATTAACTTGTTGCTTATTACTTTTCGATAAGTTAAGAAAATTATCATTTAATTTAAAACTGGCTAAATAAATTTTTTCACTATTCACGTCAATTATTGCTAAATCTTTATATTTAATTTTTTTATCAACCATGAAACCATCAATGTCTATTATATGTGTTATTCTAAAAAGAAATGTAAAAATTAGAAGACAAAAAATACATTAATTTTATGATGCTATAAGAAATGACTTACTTATTCATTTTTCGATTATCACAATTTCAAAAAATATTATGAATTAATCCTTTGTGCTATGACCCCCGTTTCTACGTATACAGATTCGTAAGAGAATAGATATACTAAGAAATAAATACAGATGAGTCGCTTTCGCCTTAGAGGAAATTGTAGTTAACTATTGAAAGTTTTAACTTGTATTTCCTATAGTTTCCTTATCTGATGCCAATTAAATACCTGGGATGGGTGAGGATACTTTTGATAAATTTATGATGGATTGAAGATCTAATTAAAATATAGATAGAAAACGTGGTACATACCTGAGTTTGTTGGCCAAATAAGTGTAAATTTCTCTTTAATAAAAAAAGCACTTTTTCCGAACTGAGATACTTGGACTTATCTAACTTGTAGATTGAACGAAAACTCTTTTAATTTACACTTATACAAAATATTTCAAGAACTATTTCCAATTTGTAAAGACAATTAGTGAGAACATTTATTTTTCGGAAGTGACTGGAGTGTACAGAGACCGGACCAAAAGTGATCTAAAAGCGAAGTTCTTCTATTAGGTAAACTTATTGCTTTGTTTCGTATGTTCGTCCTTTTTACTAGTTGTTCAATCCCTATTGGTCAATAGCTTTTGAAGTGGGGAATTTGTGTATTCGTCGGCCAAAACTATCGTCCTTATGGCGCACGAGTGAGTGTCCTTTTCGAAGAGAAAGTTGTGCACATGTTGGAAAAGAGTTTGTTTTTATCATTGTCCTAGGTCTGGTAATGTCCATTGTCCCTTATGTATTTTATAGCTTTCTGTCTTCAGTAAGACATCTGGTTTGTCTCTAAGTTTCTCTAAATCAAATATCCAAAAGTGTTGGGCACATACTTCTCTAAGTAAGGTTTTATGTTTTTATTTAAGGTTTCCTGATTCTCTAAGATTTAATGTTCTCTTTTGTTTCGGTCTAGGGTTTCCTATGATTTATTCTAAGATTTCTCTTTTTAGGAAAATGTAATGGTTTACGTGCCTAACTGTTATTTAATCTGGGATTCCTTAGTATATCTATTTTTAGTAAGAATAATTATTTAGTTACGTGCATACGTAACAATTGATTCTAATAATGTGAAAATGTTCCCAAATGCACTATAGGTTTAAATACTATGCTTTATCAATGGCTAAAACCACAATCAAAGAAGTTATCTAAAATCTCCAGATAAAAATTTTATAATAATTATGCAGTTATAATAGATATGGAAAAATGGAAAATGAAAAAGGAGGTGCAATAAAAAGAATGTAATTTAGAAACTATAATTTTTTCTTTTTATATTTAATATATGTAATTGTCTTTTTTTATCCATGAATTATGAGAATTATCAAATCCTAACCATTTTACATAGACATTATCACCTTTTTTTCGCGACACCTTTTCAACAAAATGTTCATAATATTCTCCTTTAATATCATGATCAACTAAATCTTGCAACAGATAAGTAACTGGAAATATTTCTTTGAATGATTTTTATTTTAAAAACTTCAGTCGTCCAATTTGGAGTATACCCCTTTTCAAACACAGTTTTATATTTACTTATACGTACAAAATCACCTATTTTAAACTTTGCAGGTGCAGCAATTTTTATATTATTATAAACTGATTTTAGTACATTTTTAGAATTTTTAGAATTTACATCAATAGGTCTCATTCCTATTATACAATGCTATTTCTATTATAGTCATTAACGAGTGTTTGAAGAATATTTAACTACTTATAGTCACCATTCATAGTGAATAACTTCCACATATTATTTTTCAATGTTCGATTCCAACGTTCAAGAATAGATGCCTTCATAACGCTATATGTTGAATAATGATTGATTCCATGCTTCTCCATGAGATCTTGAAAATGTTTATTATAAAATTCCTTACCATCATCAGTTTGCAAATTTTCATGTTTTCTTCCACTTTTGATAATATTATTGAAAGCTGTAACCACATCGTTTCCTGTCTTAGTTTTTAACGGTTCAACCCATGCATATTTTGATAATGTATCAATAACAGTAAGAATATATTGATTACCATTATTGTAACGTGAATAAGCACGCATATCAACAATATCGGTTTGCCACAACTCGTCAAATCCCTTTATTATAACTCGACGTCTTACAAAATTTTTCCTCACTGATTTATAAAGTTCCTTCACTAATTGTCTCTTTTCTTTACTCATATTGCTCTAAGTTTTACATGTATACTGATTAATATTTTCTTTTCAATATTTAGAAATTCTTAAAAATGAATGGTGCTAATTATAACGTTTTCAGATAAATTAATAATTTTCCAATTTCTCACTCAATTATTTTTGTTAAAATAAAATTTTACAAATTTGCTTCAATCTCTTTAATTTTATTATTAGCATAGTTTTCCATTTTCGCAATCACATGTATATTATTCATTTTAAATTTTTTACTTAATTTACATTCCAAATAATCAATATTCTCATCATTACTTTTAGTAATTTTATTTTCTAATTGTTTAGAAAATTTATTAATCAGGAGACTCGGTAGAGTCTCGCGCCAAATAGTTTAGCCTTACTGTGATACGCGAGACACCGAGTATCATTTTCCCGAAACATCCAAAATTTGAAGTCTATATTTTTAGAAAATTTTAACGCCAAAATATGTTTTGTGACCTTCTAAAGCTAAATTTCGAGAAAAAAACAAATTTTTTTCGCTTAAATGCACCTAAATGCATCAAAAGTGCATGGGCTTAATTTTTTTTAATTTTAAATTTTTTGAAAAATTTCGTTCAGTTCCGTCGTCATCGTCGTCTCCATCTCCATCTCCATCTTCTTCGCTCCGCACGAAAACGTGGCGATGACGTCACAGCTCAAATATTACATACGGAAAGACTAAAAAAAACACATTTCTACTTATTAAAATTAATTAATTAAATTAAATTTTTATATAAATTATTAATAACCACCCATGAAACCCCTTTGGCCTCAGCCGTTCACCACACCCCCTTTACACCACCCCTTCCGCTCATTTACATACTAAATGAGTATTACTCATTTTTAATCATTAAAATTAATTAATTCAATTAAATTTTTGTATATATTATTAATAACCACCCATGAAACCCCTTTGGCCTCACCCCTTCATTCCGCCCCCTTTAAGCCACCCCTTCCGCTCATTTACTTACTGAATGAGTATTACTCATTCTTAATCATTAAAATTAATTAATTAAATTAAATTATTATATAAATTATTATTAAACAACCAATAACACCCCTTTGGCCTCAGCCGCTCACCCCATCCCCTTTACGCCACCCCTTCCGCTCATTTACTTACTAAATGAGTATTACTCATTTTTAATCATTAAAATTAATTAATTCAATTAAATTTTTGTATATATTATTAATAACAAACCTTCATACCCTTTTCTTGTCACCCACCCCGTTTACGTATCCCCAACGATTATTAACTTACTAAATGATAATGACCGATTAATAATCATATTAAAATTAGTTAATTAAATTACATTATTACTTAAATTATTAATATATAACCACCATTCTCTTTCCTCGTCACCCCTTTCTCGTCACCACTTCGCTCCACCCCCTTTGCGACTCTCCTACCGCTCATTTACTTACTAATAATTATTAATAAATTACTAATAAATTATTTTATAAATTTTTAATAATTTACATAAATTCACAATATCTCTTTTCTCGTGACCCCTTAAACGTCATTTTCTTTTAACATCACCCTTACGACCATCTACTGTAAAAATATTAATATTAATATTAACAATTGACATAAACACTGAATTTAGTAATACAAGTTCGGT
>JBBEEM010000118.1:0-22761 GCA_037305995.1 Sclerodermus sp. 'alternatusi'
AGCAACCGTTCTCGAGTTAGAGGGGTCCGAATCGAACTTTTTCATGAAGAAAAAAGGTGATTTTTTGAAAACTATCGAATCGATTTCAACTGCTTTTGCAGCACTACTAGAGAGTGTGAATGAAAGCATTTTGGCACCAAGAACATCGATATCGGACTTTCCGTTCTCGAGTTAGAGAAGTCCGAATCGAACTTTTTCGTGATGAGAAAAGTTTATTTTTTGAAATCCCTCGAATCGATTTGAACTGCTTTTGCAGCACTACTAGAGAGTGTGAATGAAGCATTTTGGCACCACGAACATCGATATCGGAGCAACCGTTCTCGAGTTAGAGGGGTCCGAATCGAACTTTTTCATGAAGAAAAAAGGTGATTTTTTGAAAACTATCGAATCGATTTCAACTGCTTTTGCAGCACTACTAGAGAGTGTGAATGAAGCATTTTGGCACCACGAACATTGATATCGGAGGTTTTGTACTGGAGTTAGAGGGGTTCGAATCCAACATTTTGTGCAGAATAAGATGTGGTTTACAAGAGCACATTCTCCGATTTTAAATCTCCTATGTGTCAAAATGCTTCATTCACACTCTCTAGTAGTGCTGCAAAACCAGTTGAAATCGATTCGATAGTTTTCAAAAAATCACCTTTTTTCTTCATGAAAAAGTTCGATTCGGACCCCTCTAACTCGAGAACGGTTGCTCCGATATCGATGTTCGTGGTGCCAAAATGCTTCATTTACACTCTCTAGTAGTGCTGCAAAACCAGTTGAAATCGATTCGATAGTTTTCAAAAAATCACCTTTTTTCTTCATGAAAAAGTTCGATTCGGACCCCTCTAACTCGAGAACGGTTGCTCCGATATCGATGTTCGTGGTGCCAAAATGCTTCATTCACACTCTCTAGTAGTGCTGCAAAAGCAGTTCAAATCGATTCGATAGTTTTCAAAAAATCACCTTTTTTCTTCATGAAAAAGTTCGATTCGGACCCCACTAACTCGAGAACGGTTGCTCCGATATCGATGTTCGTGGTGCCAAAATGCTTCATTCACACTCTCTAGTAGTGCTGCAACAGCAGTTGAAATCGATTCGATAGTTTTCAAAAAATCACCTTTTTTCTTCATGAAAAAGTTCGATTCGGACCCCTCTAACTCGAGAACGGTTGCTCCGATATCGATGTTCGTGGTGCCAAAATGCTTCATTTACACTCTCTAGTAGTGCTGCAAAACCAGTTCAAATCGATTCGATAGTTTTCAAAAAATCACCTTTTTTCTTCATGAAAAAGTTCGATTCGGACCCCTCTAACTCGAGAACGGTTGCTCCGATATCGATGTTCGTGGTGCCAAAATGCTTCATTTACACTCTCTAGTAGTGCTGCAAAACCAGTTCAAATCGATTCGATAGTTTTCAAAAAATCACCTTTTTTCTTCATGAAAAAGTTCGATTCGGACCCCACTAACTCGAGAACGGTTGCTCCGATATCGATGTTCGTGGTGCCAAAATGCTTCATTCACACTCTCTAGTAGTGCTGCAAAACCAGTTGAAATCGATTCGATAGTTTTCAAAAAATCACCTTTTTTCTTCATGAAAAAGTTCGATTCGGACCCCTCTAACTCGAGAACGGTTGCTCCGATATCGATGTTCGTGGTGCCAAAATGCTTCATTTACACTCTCTAGTAGTGCTGCAAAAGCAGTTGAAATCGATTCGATAGTTTTCAAAAAATCACCTTTTTTCTTCATGAAAAAGTTCGATTCGGACCCCTCTAACTCGAGAACGGTTGCTCCGATATCGATGTTCGTGGTGCCAAAATGTTTCATTCACACTCTCTAGTGTTGCTGCAAAAGCAGTTGAAATCGATTCGATAGTTTTCAAAAAATCACCTTTTTTCTTCATGAAAAAGTTCGATTCGGACCCCTCTAACTCGAGAACGGTTGCTCCGATATCGATGTTCGTGGTGCCAAAATGCTTCATTCACACTCTCTAGTAGTGCTGCAAAAGCAGTTGAAATCGATTCGATAGTTTTCAAAAAATCACCTTTTTTCTTCATGAAAAAGTTCGATTCGGACCCCACTAACTCGAGAACGGTTGCTCCGATATCGATGTTCGTGGTGCCAAAATGCTTCATTCACACTCTCTAGTAGTGCTGCAAAAGCAGTTGAAATCGATTCAATAGTTTTCAAAAAATCACCTTTTTTCTTCATGAAAAAGTTCGATTCGGACCCCTCTAACTCGAGAACGGTTGCTCCGATATCGATGTTCGTGGTGCCAAAATGCTTCATTCACACTCTCTAGTAGTGCTGCAAAAGCAGTTGAAATCGATTCGATAGTTTTCAAAAAATCACCTTTTTTCTTCATGAAAAAGTTCGATTCGGACCCCACTAACTCGAGAACGGTTGCTCCGATATCGATGTTCGTGGTGCCAAAATGCTTCATTCACACTCTCTAGTAGTGCTGCAAAACCAGTTGAAATCGATTCGATAGTTTTCAAAAAATCACCTTTTTTCTTCATGAAAAAGTTCGATTCGGACCCCTCTAACTCGAGAACGGTTGCTCCGATATCGATGTTCGTGGTGCCAAAATGCTTCATTTACACTCTCTAGTAGTGCTGCAAAACCAGTTCAAATCGATTCGATAGTTTTCAAAAAATCACCTTTTCTCATCACGAAAAATTTCGATTCGGACCTCTCTAACTCGAGAACGGAAAGTCCGATATCGTTGTTCTTGGTGCCAGAATGCTCAGTTTGCATTTTCCAGTCCAGATGCGTGACAACTTTTAGTCTATCTTTTCATAAAAAAAAGTGAATTTCTGAGATTGAACTCATAGGATTAAGTTGACACTGTATCCGTATTCAGGATTGCAAACTAAGCATTCTGGCACCAAGAACATCGATATCGGACTTTCCGTTCTCGAGTTAGAGAAGTCCGAATCGAACTTTTTCGTGATGAGAAAAGTTTATTTTTTGAAATCCCTCGAATCGATTTGAACTGCTTTTGCAGCACTACTAGAGAGTGTGAATGAAGCATTTTGGCACCACGAACATCGATATCGGAGCAACCGTTCTCGAGTTAGAGGGGTCCGAATCGAACTTTTTCATGAAGAAAAAAGGTGATTTTTTGAAAACTATCGAATCGATTTCAACTGCTTTTGCAGCACTACTAGAGAGTGTAAATGAAGCATTTTGGCACCACGAACATCGATATCGGAGCAACCGTTCTCGAGTTAGAGGGGTCCGAATCGAACTTTTTCATGAAGAAAAAAGGTGATTTTTTGAAAACTATCGAATCGATTTCAACTGGTTTTGCAGCACTACTAGAGAGTGTGAATGAAGCATTTTGGCACCACGAACATCGATATCGGAGCAACCGTTCTCGAGTTAGAGGGGTCCGAATCGAACTTTTTCATGAAGAAAAAAGGTGATTTTTTGAAAACTATCGAATCGATTTCAACTGCTTTTGCAGCACTACTAGAGAGTGTGAATGAAGCATTTTGGCACCACGAACATCGATATCGGAGCAACCGTTCTGGAGTTAGTGGGGTCCGAATCGAACTTTTTCATGAAGAAAAAAGGTGATTTTTTGAAAACTATCGAATCGATTTCAACTGCTTTTGCAGCACTACTAGAGAGTGTGAATGAAGCATTTTGGCACCACGAACATCGATATCGGAGCAACCGTTCTCGAGTTAGAGGGGTCCGAATCGAACTTTTTCATGAAGAAAAAAGGTGATTTTTTGAAAACTATCGAATCGATTTCAACTGCTTTTGCAGCACTACTAGAGAGTGTGAATGAAGCATTTTGGCACCACGAACATCGATATCGGAGCAACCGTTCTGGAGTTAGTGGGGTCCGAATCGAACTTTTTCATGAAGAAAAAAGGTGATTTTTTGAAAACTATCGAATCGATTTCAACTGCTTTTGCAGCACTACTAGAGAGTGTGAATGAAGCATTTTGGCACCACGAACATCGATATCGGAGCAACCGTTCTCGAGTTAGAGGGGTCCGAATCGAACTTTTTCATGAAGAAAAAAGGTGATTTTTTGAAAACTATCGAATCGATTTCAACTGCTTTTGCAGCACTACTAGAGAGTGTGAATGAAACATTTTGGCACCACGAACATCGATATCGGAGCAACCGTTCTCGAGTTAGAGGGGTCCGAATCGAACTTTTTCATGAAGAAAAAAGGTGATTTTTTGAAAACTATCGAATCGATTTCAACTGCTTTTGCAGCACTACTAGAGAGTGTAAATGAAGCATTTTGGCACCACGAACATCGATATCGGAGCAACCGTTCTCGAGTTAGAGGGGTCCGAATCGAACTTTTTCATGAAGAAAAAAGGTGATTTTTTGAAAACTATCGAATCGATTTCAACTGCTTTTGCAGCACTTCTAGAGAGTGTGAATGAAGCATTTTGGCACCACGAACATCGATATCGGAGCAACCGTTCTCGAGTTAGAGGGGTCCGAATCGAACTTTTTCATGAAGAAAAAAGGTGATTTTTTGAAAACTATCGAATCGATTTCAACTGCTTTTGCAGCACTACTAGAGAGTGTGAATGAGGCATTTTGGCACCACGAACATCGATATCGGAGCAACCGTTCTCGAGTTAGTGGGGTCCGAATCGAACTTTTTCATGAAGAAAAAAGGTGATTTTTTGAAAACTATCGAATCGATTTGAACTGGTTTTGCAGCACTACTAGAGAGTGTGAATGAAGCATTTTGGCACCACGAACATCGATATCGGAGCAACCGTTCTCGAGTTAGAGGGGTCCGAATCGAACTTTTTCATGAAGAAAAAAGGTGATTTTTTGAAAACTATCGAATCGATTTCAACTGGTTTTGCAGCACTACTAGAGAGTGTGAATGAAGCATTTTGGCACCACGAACATTGATATCGGAGGTTTTGTACTGGAGTTAGAGGGGTTCGAATCCAACATTTTGTGCAGAATAAGATGTGGTTTACAAGAGCACATTCTCCGATTTTAAATCTCCTATGTGTCAAAATGCTTCATTCACACTCTCTAGTAGTTGCTGCAAAAGCAGTTGAAATCGATTCGATAGTTTTCAAAAAATCACCTTTTTTCTTCATGAAAAAGTTCGATTCGGACCCCTCTAACTCGAGAACGGTTGCTCCGATATCGATGTTCGTGGTGCCAAAATGCTTCATTCACACTCTCTAGTAGTGCTGCAAAAGCAGTTGAAATCGATTCGATAGTTTTCAAAAAATCACCTTTTTTCTTCATGAAAAAGTTCGATTCGGACCCCACTAACTCGAGAACGGTTGCTCCGATATCGATGTTCGTGGTGCCAAAATGCTTCATTCACACTCTCTAGTAGTGCTGCAAAAGCAGTTGAAATCGATTCGATAGTTTTCAAAAAATCACCTTTTTTCTTCATGAAAAAGTTCGATTCGGACCCCTCTAACTCGAGAACGGTTGCTCCGATATCGATGTTCGTGGTGCCAAAATGCTTCATTTCACACTCTCTAGTAGTGCTGCAAAACCAGTTCAAATCGATTCGATAGTTTTCAAAAAATCACCTTTTCTCATCACGAAAAATTTCGATTCGGACCTCTCTAACTCGAGAACGGAAAGTCCGATATCGTTGTTCTTGGTGCCAGAATGCTCAGTTTGCATTTTCCAGTCCAGATGCGTGACAACTTTTAGTCTATCTTTTCATAAAAAAAAGTGAATTTCTGAGATTGAACTCATAGGATTAAGTTGACACTGTATCCGTATTCAGGATTGCAAACTAAGCATTCTGGCACCAAGAACATCGATATCGGAGCAACTTTCGTTCTCGAGTTAGAGGGGTCCGAATCGAACTTTTTCATGAAGAAAAAAGGTGATTTTTTGAAAACTATCGAATCGATTTCAACTGCTTTTGCAGCACTACTAGAGAGTGTGAATGAAGCATTTTGGCACCACGAACATCGATATCGGAGCAACCGTTCTCGAGTTAGAGGGGTCCGAATCGAACTTTTTCATGAAGAAAAAAGGTGATTTTTTGAAAACTATCGAATCGATTTCAACTGGTTTTGCAGCACTACTAGAGAGTGTGAATGAAGCATTTTGGCACCACGAACATCGATATCGGAGCAACCGTTCTCGAGTTAGAGGGGTCCGAATCGAACTTTTTCATGAAGAAAAAAGGTGATTTTTTGAAAACTATCGAATCGATTTCAACTGCTTTTGCAGCACTACTAGAGAGTGTGAATGAAGCATTTTGGCACCACGAACATCGATATCGGAGCAACCGTTCTGGAGTTAGTGGGGTCCGAATCGAACTTTTTCATGAAGAAAAAAGGTGATTTTTTGAAAACTATCGAATCGATTTCAACTGCTTTTGCAGCACTACTAGAGAGTGTGAATGAAGCATTTTGGCACCACGAACATCGATATCGGAGCAACCGTTCTCGAGTTAGAGGGGTCCGAATCGAACTTTTTCATGAAGAAAAAAGGTGATTTTTTGAAAACTATCGAATCGATTTCAACTGCTTTTGCAGCACTACTAGAGAGTGTGAATGAAGCATTTTGGCACCACGAACATCGATATCGGAGCAACCGTTCTCGAGTTAGAGGGGTCCGAATCGAACTTTTTCATGAAGAAAAAAGGTGATTTTTTGAAAACTATCGAATCGATTTCAACTGCTTTTGCAGCACTACTAGAGAGTGTGAATGAAGCATTTTGGCACCACGAACATCGATATCGGAGCAACCGTTCTCGAGTTAGAGGGGTCCGAATCGAACTTTTTCATGAAGAAAAAAGGTGATTTTTTGAAAACTATCGAATCGATTTCAACTGCTTTTGCAGCACTACTAGAGAGTGTGAATGAAGCATTTTGGCACCACGAACATCGATATCGGAGCAACCGTTCTCGAGTTAGAGGGGTCCGAATCGAACTTTTTCATGAAGAAAAAAGGTGATTTTTTGAAAACTATCGAATCGATTTCAACTGGTTTTGCAGCACTACTAGAGAGTGTGAATGAAGCATTTTGGCACCACGAACATCGATATCGGAGCAACCGTTCTCGAGTTAGAGGGGTCCGAATCGAACTTTTTCATGAAGAAAAAAGGTGATTTTTTGAAAACTATCGAATCGATTTCAACTGCTTTTGCAGCACTTCTAGAGAGTGTGAATGAAGCATTTTGGCACCACGAACATCGATATCGGAGCAACCGTTCTCGAGTTAGAGGGGTCCGAATCGAACTTTTTCATGAAGAAAAAAGGTGATTTTTTGAAAACTATCGAATCGATTTCAACTGCTTTTGCAGCACTACTAGAGAGTGTGAATGAGGCATTTTGGCACCACGAACATCGATATCGGAGCAACCGTTCTCGAGTTAGTGGGGTCCGAATCGAACTTTTTCTTCATGAAAAAGTTCGATTCGGACCCCTCTAACTCGAGAACTGGTTGCTCCGATATCGATGTTCGTGGTGCCAAAATGCTTCATTCACACTCTCTAGTAGTGCTGCAAAACCAGTTGAAATCGATTCGATAGTTTTCAAAAAATCACCTTTTTTCTTCATGAAAAAGTTCGATTCGGACCCCACGAACTTGATATCGGAGGTTTTGTACTGGAGTTAGAGGGGTTCGAATCCAACATTTTGTGCAGAATAAGATGTGGTTTACAAGAGCACATTCTCCGATTTTAAATCTCCTATGTGTCAAAATGCTTCATTCACACTCTCTAGTAGTGCTGCAAAACCAGTTGAAATCGATTCGATAGTTTTCAAAAAATCACCTTTTTTCTTCATGAAAAAGTTCGATTCGGACCCCTCTAACTCGAGAACGGTTGCTCCGATATCGATGTTCGTGGTGCCAAAATGCTTCATTCACACTCTCTAGTAGTGCTGCAAAAGCAGTTGAAATCGATTCGATAGTTTTCAAAAAATCACCTTTTTTCTTCATGAAAAAGTTCGATTCGGACCCCTCTAACTCGAGAACGGTTGCTCCGATATCGATGTTCGTGGTGCCAAAATGCTTCATTCACACTCTCTAGTAGTGCTGCAAAAGCAGTTGAAATCGATTCGATAGTTTTCAAAAAATCACCTTTTTTCTTCATGAAAAAGTTCGATTCGGACCCCTCTAACTCGAGAACGGTTGCTCCGATATCGATGTTCGTGGTGCCAAAATGCTTCATTCACACTCTCTAGTAGTGCTGCAAAAGCAGTTGAAATCGATTCGATAGTTTTCAAAAAATCACCTTTTTTCTTCATGAAAAAGTTCGATTCGGACCCCTCTAACTCGAGAACGGTTGCTCCGATATCGATGTTCGTGGTGCCAAAATGCTTCATTCACACTCTCTAGTAGTGCTGCAAAACCAGTTGAAATCGATTCGATAGTTTTCAAAAAATCACCTTTTTTCTTCATGAAAAAGTTCGATTCGGACCCCTCTAACTCGAGAACGGTTGCTCCGATATCGATGTTCGTGGTGCCAAAATGCTTCATTCACACTCTCTAGTAGTGCTGCAAAACCAGTTCAAATCGATTCGATAGTTTTCAAAAAATCACCTTTTCTCATCACGAAAAAGTTCGATTCGGACCTCTCTAACTCGAGAACGGAAAGTCCGATATCGATGTTCTTGGTGCCAGAATGCTTAGTTTGCATTTTCCAGATACAGTGTCAACTTAATCCTATGAGTTCAATCTCAGAAATTCACTGTATCCGTATTCAGGATTGCAAACTGAGCATTCTGGCACCAAGAACAACGATATCGGACTTTCCGTTCTCGAGTTAGAGAGGTCCGAATCGAACTTTTTCGTGATGAGAAAAGTTTATTTTTTGAAATCCCTCGAATCGATTTGAACTGGTTTTGCAGCACTACTAGAGAGTGTGAATGAAGCATTTTGGCACCACGAACATCGATATCGGAGCAACCGTTCTCGAGTTAGAGGGGTCCGAATCGAACTTTTTCATGAAGAAAAAAGGTGATTTTTTGAAAACTATCGAATCGATTTCAACTGGTTTTGCAGCACTACTAGAGAGTGTGAATGAAGCATTTTGGCACCACGAACATCGATATCGGAGCAACCGTTCTCGAGTTAGAGGGGTCCGAATCGAACTTTTTCATGAAGAAAAAAGGTGATTTTTTGAAAACTATCGAATCGATTTCAACTGCTTTTGCAGCACTACTAGAGAGTGTGAATGAAGCATTTTGGCACCACGAACATCGATATCGGAGCAACCGTTCTCGAGTTAGAGGGGTCCGAATCGAACTTTTTCATGAAGAAAAAAGGTGATTTTTTGAAAACTATCGAATCGATTTCAACTGGTTTTGCAGCACTACTAGAGAGTGTGAATGAAGCATTTTGGCACCACGAACATCGATATCGGAGCAACCGTTCTCGAGTTAGAGGGGTCCGAATCGAACTTTTTCATGAAGAAAAAAGGTGATTTTTTGAAAACTATCGAATCGATTTCAACTGGTTTTGCAGCACTACTAGAGAGTGTGAATGAAGCATTTTGGCACCACGAACATCGATATCGGAGCAACCGTTCTCGAGTTAGAGGGGTCCGAATCGAACTTTTTCATGAAGAAAAAAGGTGATTTTTTGAAAACTATCGAATCGATTTCAACTGCTTTTGCAGCACTACTAGAGAGTGTGAATGAAGCATTTTGGCACCACGAACATCGATATCGGAGCAACCGTTCTCGAGTTAGAGGGGTCCGAATCGAACTTTTTCATGAAGAAAAAAGGTGATTTTTTGAAAACTATCGAATCGATTTCAACTGGTTTTGCAGCACTACTAGAGAGTGTGAATGAAGCATTTTGGCACCACGAACATCGATATCGGAGCAACCGTTCTCGAGTTAGAGGGGTCCGAATCGAACTTTTTCATGAAGAAAAAAGGTGATTTTTTGAAAACTATCGAATCGATTTCAACTGGTTTTGCAGCACTACTAGAGAGTGTGAATGAAGCATTTTGGCACCACGAACATCGATATCGGAGAATGTGCTCTTGTAAACCACATCTTATTCTGCACAAAATGTTGGATTCGAACCCCTCTAACTCCAGTACAAAACCTCCGATATCAATGTTCGTGGTGCCAAAATGCTTCATTCACACTCTCTAGTGTCATATCCGACTACCCTTCACCTTATTTTTTCGCTTTAACAATTAACCACATTTATTATAATTATATTAATCCTACTCATTATAATCGTCTTACTATTGACTAGACCTTTCATTTGAATACCATGAAGGTGGTATTCCTCTTATTTTTATTATTGTTACTAATTATTAAGTAAACCATAAACCATACTCTAGTTTCATTGACACAACCAGGTTACTGTTGCGTAGACCTCTTATTAGAATACCATGAAGATGGTATTCCCATTATTGTTAACTTTCAAGTACATTGTTATAAACAACCCTATTTGTAAACATCATATTATTAATACTGGTACTTAGACCTTTCATTAGAATACCATGAAGATGGTATTCCTACTATTGTTAATTATCAACTAAATTGTTATAAACAAACTTATCTGTAACCACTATATTGTTAATACTAGAATCCAGACCTTTCATTAGAATACCATGAACACGGTATTCCTATTATTATTAATTTGCAACTATATTGTTATAAATAAATCCACTTGTAAACATCATATTATTAATACTGGAACTCAGACCTTCTGTTTGAATACCATAAGGATGGTACTCCCATCCTCATAATTATTAACAATTGTTCACTAAGGTTAACAACCAAATCATATAATTAACGTACCTCCAAACCACTGTATTAATAATATGCTGTCCGAGCCCTATTGTTTGAATACCATAAAAGCATTGTAAGTCCAATATTCACAATAATTATTAAATTTACATATCATTATAATATTGCGACGATCAATGCAGCGTTAAACTAAGTTCGCTTCCTGGAAAAACCATTACGAGGATTTCCACTTAAGGGAGCCAGACCTAAATTCCACCCTTAGAGGGTCAGGTCATAAATCTCACTTAGAGGGTCAGGTCATAAATCTCACTAAAAGGGTCGAGTAGTAAAATTCAGCCGGAAGGGTCGCTCGTAAAACTGCACTTAAGGAAAACTCAGGAATGCACTTTTCCCTAAATTGGAAATCTGCAGACCACCCTGTTTTCCATCTTTCCCACGTACGCCACATTCCAGACCCCACCCTGGGAAACTCCGAGCTCGAGCTCGAGTACCCTCTCTCCTCGCAACCGACCAATGAGCGAGACCGCCGACCCTTGGGCAGAACTATAATACTAGCGCTCCGCCGCAGCTCACTCTCAGTCTTCCGTTTACTACCGAACAGTCAACTTGTACTTGCTCTGAAATCATTGTAGACCAAAGTGTTAAAATATAACTTAGTATTTTTCAATCACGGTCTTGAATATTTTATTCAACTACTACCTTCCACTCTTCGTGCTTCACTACTAATAAGGCAACGCACTAAACATAATCTGCCGGTTTACTGGCAATAGCACAAAGCCTTTATTAAGTAGTTTCGCCGCTTTCGGTCTTCATTATTTCATCAATTACTACTACTCTACCTACTCCGAAGGCAACATACGCAGCGCAGCCAAGCAGATTAATAGCCATCTTGACAGAATCATCTCCAAGTAAGTACCAAATTTCATACACACACTCGCCCTAGCTCCGCAATCTGGTCCCGGCTAAGTTAGGTGAATGCATAACGGCCTAAACAGATTAAAATAAATTTTTAAAAAACATACTCCCTTAAATCGGGACATTACAACTGGTGTCAGAAGTGGGATACGACGGAGCTAACATTCGATCAAATTCAATTAATTCACTACCACATTAAACAAAATGCCAAACACCCGGTCCAAAGACGAGGAAAACCGTTTAATAGAGGAGCAAATGCGCAACCATAACGAACGTATGTTACAACAACGGCAAGAACTGGAACGCCGTTCACATGAAATAGAATTAGAGCGTCAGAAACTGGACGCTGACCGCGAAAAAATACGCGTTGAATACGAACGTGTAAAATCTCTGAGCGCGGCAACCGCGGAACCACCAACACAACAAAACGCAATTATTGAACAATTGTTAAAACAAGTTAGTCAACTCACTGTCGAACTTCAGCAAATGAAGGAATCTTCTACAAATCCACCGCGAATTAGAACCGAGCCTGTAAATAATAATTCACCTCGCGTCACCTCTGATAACTTTAACGCGAAGGAACTTTTAGCCATAGTCCCAGATTTCCACGGGAACAAAGACAACTCGATTTTCACCTTCGTTCGAAACTGTACTCGTGCTAAATCCTACCTCCGTAGTCCGGAACAGGAGGAACTATTTACTACCATGCTATATGGGAAACTAAAAGGCTCTGCTAATACTGTAATGAGCAACTTTGATTGTACTACCGTAGACGATTTCGTAGACCGATTAAAGTTAGCTTTCGCGCCTAAAAAGAATTACGATCAGTTCAAAGGAGAACTTTCTAACGTCTTCATGGGACCTCGAGAATCAATGTTAGAATACACCTCTAGAGTCGGTGCTTTACGTTTATCAGTCATAGAAGCCGCGAAACGCGAGTTCGGCGGAATGACTAATTCAGATTTATCCAAATTTGAGGTCGAAACTGTCCAATATTTTATTAATGGCTTACTACCCGAGGTAATGGTACGAATGCAACCGTACACATTTTCCACTTACGCAAACGCAATGACTAAAGCCTTAGAAATTTCGGAGAAAATGCAACAGGAGAAAGTTAGACTGGGCAGAATTAACTTCTTCAAAGACAATAAACCTCACTCCCCTACACATAGGGAAAACACAGACCCTCGCTTCTCCCAACATTCGCAAAACTATAATCGCGCGCCGCCTCCCAGGCAGTATCACTCAAATCACAGTAACCAACAAAAGCCGCCGTTCGCGCAACAAAATCCTACACAGGTGAAAAATCCACCACCAACTTCCAATAACCCAAATCGCGACCGTACGTGTAATTACTGTAAATTCCCTGGACACGACGTAAGTAATTGTCGGAAACTCCAATACAGGAATTCACAATATATTTCAAAAAACAATAATGCACCCGAAAACAGCAATGGGCACACCCCTAAGGCCCACATTAATTTTTTAGGACAGACGGGACAGGAGGAAGGACCGCTGGAGAACCTCAAGATTCCCGCGCAAACACAGAATCCACCGGAAAACCCGAGCGAATAGCATATATAAATCTCGTTAATAAAGAACAGAAAGCGACCGTACAAACCATGTCTTACCAACTCAATAATCTAACTAAATTCATGCTCGACACCGGCGCCCAAGTTAATCTTTTAAAAATAGAATCAATAAAACCTGAATACATGAATAAAATAAACCCGCACGACGTAATTCTCTTAAAAGGAATTACGCCAGGCGCCAGTAGAACTTTAGGAACTATAGATATAGACATCCTGGGCAAAACGGTGCATTTCCATCTTGTAAAACATGACTTCCCAATAACCGACCACGGCATACTAGGACACGAATTTTTCACACAGACTAAAGCTACCATGTGCTACGACAAAAAATATCTCCAACTAGGCGATATCACTGTACCATTCTACGAACCATTATTCAACATCGTACCTCCAAGATGGTGCGCTCCATTCTTAGTGCGAATCGCTAACCCCTATATTCGAGAAGGTTACGTTCCCGTATACGAACCTCATCCCGGCTTAATTACTGGCGAAGCCATCGTCACTAACGTCAAGGGCATGTGCCATATGTACGTTTTCAACTCTACCCGCAAAGAAGTGAAGGTAGAAGTTCCCACACTCGAGCTATTTCCATACTTTACTAATAAACAACGTAGTCCCGCGGACCACGCGGATTCCCCTTTGACGCGTTGCCAATCAAATAATATAAATCGGTGTAGTCCCGGCAACGAACCGGATTCCTCTAAGACGCATCGCAATTCTAACCAGCGCCGTCCCGACAAACGCTCGGATTCCCATAAGACACGCTGTCAGAAAAATCATTCTAATTTCATTGCCTCAATCTCCATTAATATGCCTAAGCGTGACCCGTCACCAGACAGAGCCACTAAGGTATTAAACTTACTCAGATTAGACGAACTGAATACAGAGGAACTAATACACGTGCAGAAACTAGTGGAAAAATTCTCTCGAGACTTCTATTTACCCGAAACCAAGCTAGGATCAACTAGTGTACTAAAACACGCCATAGAGACTACCGACGATCAGCCCATTAACGTAAAACAGTACAGATTTCCACCCGTACATAAGGAGGAAATTCAACGACAAATAAACGACTTACTTGACAATGAAATAATAGAACACTCTCTATCACCGTATAATTCTCCTTTATGGATCGTGCCAAAGAAGGACGACTCTAAAGGTAATAAACGGTGGCGTTTAGTAATTGACTATAGAGGACTTAACGAAAAAACCGTCGGCGACGGTTACCCACTACCAAACATCACGGAAATATTAGATCAACTGGGAAACGCCCAATATTTCACAACCTTAGATTTAGCCTCGGGCTTCCACCAAATAGAAATGCATCCCAAAGATGCCCACAAAACAGCATTCTCTACCCCCCATGGCCACTATCAATTCAAACGTATGCCATTCGGTCTAAAAAACGCTCCCGCAACGTTTCAGAGACTCATGGATACAGTTCTCTCCGGATTACAAGGCACGGCCTTATTCGTGTACCTAGACGACGTAGTCATCTACGCGAAAACCCTAGAAGAGCACGAAACTAAATTCTGTAGGCTAATGAGACGACTGAACGACGCAAACTTAAAACTACAACCCGACAAGTGCGAATTCCTACGTAAAGAAGTTTCTTACTTAGGACACATAATTTCTAGGGAAGGAGTTAAACCCGACCCGAAGAAATTAGCCGCGGTAAGGAATTTTCCAACACCACGCGATCCCAAAAATATAAAACAATTTCTTGGCTTAGCCGGTTACTACCGTAGATTCATCGAAAACTTTTCAAAAACCGCTAAACCCCTTACAGACTTACTTAAGAAAAATAAACCATTCGTTTGGGAAAACTCTCAAGCGAATGCCTTCGCCGTTTTACGTGACGCCTTGTGCACGCAGCCAATATTGCAATACCCAGACTTCGAGAAACCATTCATTGTTACAACAGACGCCTCTAATCACGCTATTGGAGGAGTGCTTAGCCAAGGAAAGGTAGGGAAAGATCTGCCTATTTCTTACGCTTCTCGTTTACTGCACAACGCGGAACAGCGTTACTCTACAATCGAAAAAGAATGCCTTGCGATACTCTATTGCATCACTTTCTTTAGACCATACATATACGGACGTAAATTCACAATAATTACCGATCACAAGCCTCTAGTGTGGCTCAAATCCGTAAAGGATAAGAGTTCGAGACTTTGGAATTGGTACCTCAAAATCTCCGACTATGACTTTGACATTATATACAAACCAGGGAAAATTAACGACAACGCAGACGCACTTTCTAGAAATCCACCTAACGTAGCTGAAATAAAAACAGAAACCCTAGAACCCTTAGTTCCGTGGGACACAAACGGAAAAATATCACAAATCATGAAAGGTATGGGATTCAAGAAAGGCCAGGGCATGGGAAAAAACTCGAACGGTATACGAGAGCCCCTAAAACCCAAAACAAAATTCATCGGAATTCATGAGAGCGATAGCTCGAATGATTCTATCTTCTCGCCAGTTGACAGACGAGACCCTCAGTGCTCTAACACCTTAGGTGACACAGAAATCCGACAGGAAGAAAAACAAACCACCGACGAACCTGAACTCGATAACGCCTGTAACGAAATACGCGACGACGCCTCGACTCCCTCAAATAACAGCAACGCGACACTCGAGAATGCCGACTCTCTATCTGATATACCAACTACTCCAAACAACGAAAACGATAACAGTGACGAAGACGAGATATTTGACAATCCTAATCCAACGTACGAAACAAAAACCTCTTTGAAAATACTCAACAGTCGAGACTGTTTAATAAACCGAAACGATAATCATTTAATATTCATTACATCAAAAGGAGAACCCCTTTGCCCAGGCGCAATAAAACACCATATTAAAAATAACTTAGTCCAATTTAAGAATTTAGAAGTAGGAACCATAAAGGTAACAGACAAAAATAAAAAGAAATTAATAGCAATGGCAATCACCACCGACGACTCGGAAGAAGCCGACATAAGGGACGTGAGGAAAGCCATTTTATCATTGCGAAATAAAGTAGCAGAATTACAGTTAAAATCACTGAGTGTTAGTTATACGGAGGAGATTCAAGGTATACCTTGGAAACAAATTCAACACAACTTCAGAGAACTTTTAACAAACACAAATTTAGCAATAATAGTGTGCAAAAACTTAGTAATAACCCCGCGAGAGGAGGAAAGAAACGAATTAATTAAAGAATACCACGCTTCAGCGATCGGAGGTCATAAGGGAGTTAGTAAAACTTACAACAGAATTAGACAATACTATTACTGGGGAAGTATGAAAAAGGAAATTCAGGAATTCATTTCTAGGTGCAGAATTTGTCAAATTAACAAATTAGTTAGAGTAAAACCGAGAAACCCCATGGTTATAACTGACACTCCGCGAACTGCGTTCGACAAAATTTCTTTAGACGTAGTAGGTCCTCTACCTGTAACCAAGCATGGAAGTACACATATTCTTACCATGCAGGACTTACTTACAAAATATTGCGAGGCAGTGCCACTCAAAGGAACTACGAGTCTCGATATAGCAGACGCATTCATTAAGCGATTCATTTGCCGCCACGGTGCGCCTAAGGCTATCCTCACTGACCAAGGCTCTAACTTCCTTTCAAGCCTAATGAAATGTATAGCGAAAAAGTTTAATATCAAACAATACAAAACCACCGCCTACCACCCGCAATCAAACGGTTCACTCGAACGATCACACCATGTACTTACCGAATATCTTAAAATGCACGTTAATAAGAAAACCGAATGGGACGACCATTTAGATTTAGCCATGTTCTCATATAACACTAGCATACACGAGGGAACTAAGTTCTCTCCTCACGAACTTGTATACGGCAAATTAGCCAGACAACCTTCTTCTAGCATGCCTATGGAGGAAGATTTATGTAAAACCTACCAAGACTACGTAGTTGAACTTTACGATCAAATCAAAGACTTACAAGACTCCGCAAGAGAGAATTTAGTTCAAGCCAAAGAAAAGAGTAAGCGATACTACGATAGGAAAGTAAGACCTTCCACCTTTAATGTAGGAGACAATGTACTCTTATTAAAAGAAGGTAAAACTACCAAATTCGATCAGCAATACGAAGGCCCATTTGAAATAATCGAGGTTTTAGATAATAATAACGTAAAATTACTCGTAGGTAAAAATAGAACCAGAATTGTGCACGTCGATAAAATAAAGCCATCGAATATCCAATAAGCGAAAAGTGTTTAGCTATTTAACTATTGTGTCTCTCTCACCCCACAAAATAAATGTAAAAACCCCAGCAGATAGGATTACCCACAAAACCCCTGTTTTCAGGATGTTTTTCATCCTCCTCCTGATATCTCTAACCTCGGGACCGACAAACGGACTCATAGGATTCGACTGTGGAGGACCTTACATCAACACCACCACCATCTCACTCCTCGGCGTCGACGATTGCGACACCAAACCAAAAGCTCTCAATACCACGGATACTTATATACAATTGCTTCAAACCTCCGAATTTAACCACATAGACATATTCCAATGTAAAATCAGCTACACTCGTCTAGTACAGTACTGTGGAATGCATTCGCATGTTTCCGCAGTCCACAACGGCTTCGCGACTTTCCTGAAGGAACTCACATACAACCAATGTAAGGACCTACACGCAACCGGAAGTTATGTGCTAGGAAACGGGAACGTCATAGACAACATAAAACCAAACTCCACAACTACTACTAGTGTAACTTTCGCCGGGAACGTCCAAAGCGACGGAGCCTGTGACGGAGTTTACTACGCCGATCACTACGGATCCTGGAGCAAAGTAATCGTAACAGGAACCATAGAAATCACTCTTCGATCAGGAATGGCTACAGTAAAACACGAAACAGGAAAATTAACCTTAAAATCTGGAACCACCTGCAACATAGCCGACACTTCATGTCTGGACTTGGAGGACGGATATACTTTCTGGGATCCTATCCCTAGAACACCACTGTGCGACTTCGACAACTACGACGTACTCTACGAAGGGATTGCACAGAAAACCAAGGAAAGAGACATTCCAAATTCACCCGAAGTATACTCATTAATTACTCAGGACATCACTTTTGCACTCACCAAAACACTAAGCTCAAAAATCTGTGGATACGACATTTACAGAACAGAGCACCCTAAATTATTTATCATGGAAACCAGACCAGGAAACGTAATCATTAAAAAGAAAAATATACCAGTAGAAAATTTGGACATCTTTACCTACGTAAATTCAAAATTCGTCTTTGTTGAAAGACACATCAGAACACAAATCACATCAATGTACAACGACATCATTGAACAAAAATGCAACCTGGAAAGGAAAGTACTAACCAACGCGTTATCACTCGCCACCCTCGAACCTACTGAGTTCGCATACGAGATCATGAAGGGACCCGGATACACAGCTATCCCAGCAGGAGAAGTAATACACGTCGTGAAGTGTATCCCAGTCGAAGTTCATTTGAGAAGGACGACTAACTGCTACGTTGAGTTACCAGTAACTTTCAGAAACACCTCTAAATACTTATCACCAAAATCCAGAATCTTAACTAACATTGGAACCGAACGGGAATGTAACTCCATCTTCCCAGTGGAATACCTGACTGAACACGGATGGATTAGAATGTTACCGAACCCTTTAGACGTCAAAAACCCAGAAGTTCTAAAACCACAAACTGAACTAAAATGGAACTACATATCACCTGGACACCTAGCTACTAGCGGAGTATACAGTCAGCGAGACATCGAGAATCTTCGTGAACATCTACTATTCCCGGCAGAAAAACCAGCTATCACAAACAACTTGGTACGGGGCCTGTCAGGAAAACAAGTACTAGGAGAAGGGGTCTCACTATATAACGTCATGGACGAAAAAACCCTTGAGAAATTAGCAGAAAATACCACCAAACGTGTTTGGCTTGGATTCATTAGTTTCGGCTCAGCAAGTGCTGGAGTACTTGGCATATTCATAATAATCAGACTCATAAAACTCGTGGTAGACACAATCATTCACGGCTATACACTACATTCTGTATACGGCTGTGGATTACACATCCTTGGAGCGCTTTGGAGTTCAGTCGCAACCCTCTTATTACACCTTGCCAACAAAGAGGACACCAAAAAACAGCCCGACAAAACCAACCCAGGAGACGAGGAGGCAGGATACACACCAATCATACGACCACCAGAACCACGAGCCCCCGAATACTCACACCCGCCCTCTTTCATCGAATTAGGCAGGAGGCTCAATGGCGATAGTTAAACACTCAAAAGAAATTATTACCTTTATCATTATATTCTATAACACGTTAATAATTTCTTTTCTTTAAGGGGGGAGGTGTCATATCCGACTACCCTTCACCTTATTTTTTCGCTTTAACAATTAACCACATTTATTATAATTATATTAATCCTACTCATTATAATCGTCTTACTATTGACTAGACCTTTCATTTGAATACCATGAAGGTGGTATTCCTCTTATTTTTATTATTGTTACTAATTATTAAGTAAACCATAAACCATACTCTAGTTTCATTGACACAACCAGGTTACTGTTGCGTAGACCTCTTATTAGAATACCATGAAGATGGTATTCCCATTATTGTTAACTTTCAAGTACATTGTTATAAACAACCCTATTTGTAAACATCATATTATTAATACTGGTACTTAGACCTTTCATTAGAATACCATGAAGATGGTATTCCTACTATTGTTAATTATCAACTAAATTGTTATAAACAAACTTATCTGTAACCACTATATTGTTAATACTAGAATCCAGACCTTTCATTAGAATACCATGAACACGGTATTCCTATTATTATTAATTTGCAACTATATTGTTATAAATAAATCCACTTGTAAACATCATATTATTAATACTGGAACTCAGACCTTCTGTTTGAATACCATAAGGATGGTACTCCCATCCTCATAATTATTAACAATTGTTCACTAAGGTTAACAACCAAATCATATAATTAACGTACCTCCAAACCACTGTATTAATAATATGCTGTCCGAGCCCTATTGTTTGAATACCATAAAAGCATTGTAAGTCCAATATTCACAATAATTATTAAATTTACATATCATTATAATATTGCGACGATCAATGCAGCGTTAAACTAAGTTCGCTTCCTGGAAAAACCATTACGAGGATTTCCACTTAAGGGAGCCAGACCTAAATTCCACCCTTAGAGGGTCAGGTCATAAATCTCACTTAGAGGGTCAGGTCATAAATCTCACTAAAAGGGTCGAGTAGTAAAATTCAGCCGGAAGGGTCGCTCGTAAAACTGCACTTAAGGAAAACTCAGGAATGCACTTTTCCCTAAATTGGAAATCTGCAGACCACCCTGTTTTCCATCTTTCCCACGTACGCCACATTCCAGACCCCACCCTGGGAAACTCCGAGCTCGAGCTCGAGTACCCTCTCTCCTCGCAACCGACCAATGAGCGAGACCGCCGACCCTTGGGCAGAACTATAATACTAGCGCTCCGCCGCAGCTCACTCTCAGTCTTCCGTTTACTACCGAACAGTCAACTTGTACTTGCTCTGAAATCATTGTAGACCAAAGTGTTAAAATATAACTTAGTATTTTTCAATCACGGTCTTGAATATTTTATTCAACTACTACCTTCCACTCTTCGTGCTTCACTACTAATAAGGCAACGCACTAAACATAATCTGCCGGTTTACTGGCAATAGCACAAAGCCTTTATTAAGTAGTTTCGCCGCTTTCGGTCTTCATTATTTCATCAATTACTACTACTCTACCTACTCCGAAGGCAACATACGCAGCGCAGCCAAGCAGATTAATAGCCATCTTGACAGAATCATCTCCAAGTAAGTACCAAATTTCATACACACACTCGCCCTAGCTCCGCAATCTGGTCCCGGCTAAGTTAGGTGAATGCATAACGGCCTAAACAGATTAAAATAAATTTTTAAAAAACATACTCCCTTAAATCGGGACATTACACTAGTAGTGCTGCAAAACCAGTTGAAATCGATTCGATAGTTTTCAAAAAATCACCTTTTTTCTTCATGAAAAAGTTCGATTCGGACCCCTCTAACTCGAGAACGGTTGCTCCGATATCGATGTTCGTGGTGCCAAAATGCTTCATTCACACTCTCTAGTAGTGCTGCAAAACCAGTTCAAATCGATTCGATAGTTTTCAAAAAATCACCTTTTTTCTTCATGAAAAAGTTCGATTCGGACCCCACTAACTCGAGAACGGTTGCTCCGATATCGATGTTCGTGGTGCCAAAATGCCTCATTCACACTCTCTAGTAGTGCTGCAAAAGCAGTTGAAATCGATTCGATAGTTTTCAAAAAATCACCTTTTTTCTTCATGAAAAAGTTCGATTCGGACCCCTCTAACTCGAGAACGGTTGCTCCGATATCGATGTTCGTGGTGCCAAAATGCTTCATTCACACTCTCTAGTAGTGCTGCAAAAGCAGTTGAAATCGATTCGATAGTTTTCAAAAAATCACCTTTTTTCTTCATGAAAAAGTTCGATTCGGACCCCTCTAACTCGAGAATGGATGCTCCGATATCGATGTTCGTGGTGCCAAAATGCTTCATTCACACTCTCTAGTAGTGCTGCAAAAGCAGTTGAAATCGATTCGATAGTTTTCAAAAAATCACCTTTTTTCTTCATGAAAAAGTTCGATTCGGACCCCTCTAACTCGAGAACGGTTGCTCCGATATCGATGTTCGTGGTGCCAAAATGCTTCATTCACACTCTCTAGTAGTGCTGCAAAACCAGTTGAAATCGATTCGATAGTTTTCAAAAAATCACCTTTTTTCTTCATGAAAAAGTTCGATTCGGACCCCTCTAACTCGAGAACGGTTGCTCCGATATCGATGTTCGTGGTGCCAAAATGCTTCATTCACACTCTCTAGTAGTGCTGCAAAAGCAGTTGAAATCGATTCGATAGTTTTCAAAAAATCACCTTTTTTCTTCATGAAAAAGTTCGATTCGGACCCCTCTAACTCGAGAACGGTTGCTCCGATATCGATGTTCGTGGTGCCAAAATGCTTCATTCACACTCTCTAGTAGTGCTGCAAAAGCAGTTGAAATCGATTCGATAGTTTTCAAAAAATCACCTTTTTTCTTCATGAAAAAGTTCGATTCGGACCCCTCTAACTCGAGAACGGTTGCTCCGATATCGATGTTCGTGGTGCCAAAATGCTTCATTCACACTCTCTAGTAGTGCTGCAAAACCAGTTCAAATCGATTCGATAGTTTTCAAAAAATCACCTTTTTTCTTCATGAAAAAGTTCGATTCGGACCCCTCTAACTCGAGAACGGTTGCTCCGATATCGATGTTCGTGGTGCCAAAATGCTTCATTCACACTCTCTAGAAGTGCTGCAAAAGCAGTTGAAATCGATTCGATAGTTTTCAAAAAATCACCTTTTTTCTTCATGAAAAAGTTCGATTCGGACCCCTCTAACTCGAGAACGGTTGCTCCGATATCGATGTTCGTGGTGCCAAAATGTTTCATTCACACTCTCTAGTAGTGCTGCAAAA